>WBNM01040770.1:27303-78869 GCA_013399055.1 Ramphastos sulfuratus
TTGAATCAAGACCTCAGAGCCTGCTGAGCATAGCTCAGCATGATGAATTCATCACTGAACTCTTCTCAAGTGTTTGTCTCCCCCTCTGCTCTATGCATAAGGTCAACCTTGACTGCCAAACTGGGCAGCCATCTGAAGAGAAATATTTAAGCTCTTTGGCTACAGCCATGCAGGAGGATATACATAGGATACAATAGTGGCTCATCTTTGCCCTGAAGAAGGAAAGCACACATGAGGCCACCTCACAGCACCTCTTTTCCTGCCTCAGACATAATGCTTCCCATGATGGGAACAGCTAAGCATTTGCATCTCTGTATCTTCATATAAATCATAGATATGGAAAGTGAATGTTCACCTGTGGAGCAATCAGTAGCATTGTGTGCTGTCACTGACAACATCCATTTGCTCTGACGTGTTCCTATCTGCTATTAGCAATTTCATCTTTCATTTACAAGACAACTCAGAGTCTGCAAATCATAGAACCAGGGTTGGAAAAGACCTTTAAGACCATAGAGTCCAATTATTTAAGCAAAACCAAAAGGACCACCTCCTGTACACTTACCAGGGAAATGTGTGGGATGATTTCTGGGCAGAAAAGTGGCAGCCCTCTTCCACGTGTGCTGAGGTCTGTGCTGGATTTGAGCCTCCCTGTACTGCTGGCACTATTTCTCTTGCTGTGCATTACAGAATTCTCTTCATTTCATGCATGAGTGGCTGTAGAAAGCAGAGATAAGTTTCAATTCTCTTTGTTTAAACCATACAAAATAATTAAAACGCATTTTTCATCGTAGCATCCCCTTAGGGCTTAACATATTGTGAGAAACATGTCCTAATGTGAAATGAGCTGCAAGACAAATGGTTCTGGCTGTAGTTTGAAAGTCACCTCTGGAAGAAATGAATTTGCTTTCTTATTCTTGCCACTTATTTCCTTTTAAATTCTGACATGCTAAGATAAGATTGTTACATCAAAACCTACTCTTTAAATACAGAACAGTAATGCAGGTGTATAAACCCCTTCTGGGCTGGCTTGCTTTAGCCTGTTGCAGCCACTGAAGGCTCCTTTCCTTCAGCAAGGGTGCCCCAGCCTTCCCACCCTACACCTTGCTGGCAAAGCTGTTGTCCTCTAGGCAATGGCAAACTTCTCCCCAGCTTTGTTCTATTCTCTTCACACAAGCCTGAAGGGGAATGCAGATCTTCTATATTCTTATCTGGGTTCCCCAGATCGTGGCCAGCCATGGGCAGGTCAGGCTTGCCTTCCTTGAGCAAGCTTGCCAAGAAGCAGCTTGAATCATAGAATAGTAAGGTTGGAAGGAGACCTCAAGGATCATCTAGTTCCACCCCCCTGCCATAGGCAGGGACACCTCCCACTAGCACAGGTCACTCAGGGCCTCGTCCAACCTGGCCTTGAACACCTCCAGGGAGGGAGCAGCAACAACCTCCCTGGGCAACCTGTGCCAGTGCCTCACCACCCTCACTGTAAAGAACTTCCTCCTAACATCCAGTCTAAGTCTCCCCTCTGCCAGTTCAAACTCATTGCCCCTTGTCCTGTCATTATAAGATCTTGTCAATAGTCCCTCCCCAGACTTCCTGTAGGCCCCCTTTAGATACTGGAAGCCTCAAATGGTTTGTCATTTCCATGCTGCCTGGCATTATTGCATTTATTCAATGTTCAGGCCTTCATTTTGCCCTGGTGAGGCCACATCTAGAGTCCTGTGTCCAGTTCTGGGCTCCCAAATTCAAGAGAGACAGAGAACTACTGAAGAGAGTCCAATGGAGGCCACAAAGATGCTGAGAGGACAGGAGAATCCCTTATGAGGAAAGGTCTGGGGCTGTTTAGGCTGGAGAAGGGCAGCCTGAGAGGGCATCATGTTGATGATCGTCAATATCTAGAGGGTGAGAGTCAAGAGCATGGGACCAGACTCTTTTAGATGGTGCCCAGTGATAAGACAAGGGGCAATGGGCATGAACTTGAATCCAGGAATTTCCACCCAAACGTACAGAAAAACTTCTTTACTTTGAGGGTACCACAGCCATGCACCAGGCTGCCCAGAGATGTTGTGAAGTCTCCCTCTCTGGAGAGGTTCCAAACCTGCCTGGACATTGTGATTCTGGGCAACCCACTCTGGGTGACTCTGCTTTAGCTGGGGTGGGGTTGGACAAGATAATCCTCAGAGGTCCTTTGCAACCCCTACAATTTCATAATTCTGTGATTATAAAGAGAGAAGACAGCAGGAAATAAAAAAAGATAATAATCAGAAATCTGTTTAACAGCCTAAAACATGACTAAGAGGCACAGGTGGACTTTCTAAGACATGGCTGTACTTTTTATCACAAGCATTTTCCCTGGCTTGTTATTTATTCTGTGGAGAGTTATCCAGAGTAAGCAAAGCTCTGAGAACCACATCAAGAAGAGCAAGGTGTTTCCACACCAAAAGTTACAACTAATTAATGAAGGTTAGTTTTGATTTACAACCACAAAGGCTCACAGAAGGCTGTTGTTATTGGTTAGGCTCTCACATCTGCACCTGGGTTCAAAACAAGGTGTCAT
Source organism: Ramphastos sulfuratus (assembly GCA_013399055.1). Classification (NCBI taxonomy): domain Eukaryota; kingdom Metazoa; phylum Chordata; class Aves; order Piciformes; family Ramphastidae; genus Ramphastos; species Ramphastos sulfuratus. Next base: position 29,852 of record WBNM01040770.1, read on the forward strand.
TTGCTCTTATGAGATGGAGTGGGGCTGCTACCCCCAAGGAACTCAGGATGTTGTATGTCTTTCAATAAGTTCAACAGGACCCTGTGAAAGAGAATAGATCTCTTTGAGCAAGAGCTCCCAAATGTGTGTTTATAAATTCCACCAGCCAAATTCTTTCATCAGATCCATGCATACATGCCTCAGTCATGGCACTCTTACACTCAGGGAAATGAATCAAGCTCCCCAGTCCCCATAAAGCCTTATAAGACTATTGTACAGTTATGAGTACAGAAAATTACTCTAATGAGGAATCTACTTAAACTTAATGGTCTCATTTTAATTGGCCTGTTTAAATTGCTAATCATTTTGTAAGCATTACTTTCTAAGTTGATTTTAGTGAGCAGTTTGCCCTTTTTGTTGTTGCTGGAGGAATTCAGTAATAATTAACTGACCAAGTGTGTAATTATACTGCTGAAAATAAGCCATGAGACATTTAATAAAAGGAGACTATTAACAGGATTTGAATTTATGACCTTCAAATTATGAAAAAACACTTTATCCATGAGGTCACACAAGCTTTCTCTATGGTCTTAGAATTTATGGTCACTAGATTAGCCACAGAAAGACTTTGCTCTTGTTTCTTTGGATGCACTGGGAATGCACTGAGGAATAGTTTGAAATAATATTGGAAGAAATAAAGCAAAGGAAAATTTGTTCCTCTTAAATCCAGATCTATCCCTGTGCCACAAGCTGTGGAAGAAAAACCTGATGTGCATTTTGAGTTCTTCTGGACCAGAGGCATACTTCAATTATTTATTCCCTATAGACCAAATAGTGTCTAAGAGACAACTAAAGTGTAAGGACTTGTCATCTAAACCATTTTGAACCACCAGTGAAGAGCATGGCATGCTTGCAAGCTGCCAAAGATTGTTTTCTGTGTTCCTTATGGGCACATGGCTTTGGGTGCTGTCAGCAGCACTGCTTTTCAGAAACAACTTTTAGTGGTGAGCTGGGACAGAAGTTACAAAGAGAAAAAGCATTCACTGACTTTCTTTAATTAAAAGATTAGATTTTGATCATATACCTGGGTGATAACAGCTCTTGGTTGCTCGCTGATTTGAAGGGCAGAAAAGTCTGTGTGCGAACAGCTTTGCAAGCTCTGACCTCTAACAAAACAAAAGCACTTTCAAGCTGTAGGACAGAGGAACGGTCTGCATTATCAAATAGAGGTCCAGTTCAGGTCAAGTTGGTGACCTCAGTCAAATATTTATTAAAGGGAAAAGAAGTATTTGAGGTGACTTGTTTATTCTAGCTCTTGCTCACACTGATAGGATTTCCTCCGCTGGGTTATCGTGCTGAAACTTTCCTTCTGACTAACTTAGTCATTTGGAAAGGTTTCCCGTCCACATCTGACTTTTTCCTGCTTTTCAGCAGTAGGAAAACAAGCTGCTCGTTTCACTGCTGGGTTATGTGGCTTTCACAGCTCCCAGAGCAGGGCAGGGTGGTGTGAGTGGCACCTCAAAGCAAAAGGAGAATGACTTCTCCTCCAGGGAATGTGCACTGCCCCAGCAGCTCATGGACAGTTGCAGTTTCAGTTTGGTAATCTCTGACCCGTTCATGCATGCTGAAGATGAAACAGCTACATACTTCTATCAGTCTCATTTGTCTCCTCAGCTACACTGTGGAACTAATTGCAAAATTGCATCTAATAATAATAATTTTAAAAAACCAAAACACAAAAACCCGCCCCCCCCCAAAAAAAAAAAACCCAAAACCCCAACCCATGTGTTTCACCTTTACTACAGATACAGAATCATAGAATCATAGAATGGTAAGGTTAGAAGGGACCTCAAGGATCATCTAGTTCCAACCCCCTGCCATAGGCAGGGACACCNCCTCTGCAGCCTGTCCAGTTCCCTCTGGATGGGTCCCTGCCCTCTAGGGATGTTATTGCCTGTGTCATACCAAAAGGATATAGTAAAAACTGCATTCCTGTTTGGCAAGGCTTGCTCCATGCAAGATTCAAAGTAATTTTTAATATACTTGCCTCTGGTTAGATAACATTTAATGCTTTAATAGCATTTGCACCTCTGGATCTGAAAGTACTGTGCAAAAGAGAGCACATGCAGTTTTGTCTGCAATTAGAAGAGCTTAAGAGGCAGACAACCTGCAAAACATGCCCCATGTGATGATATAAATCAGGGACAAGCTCAGAAGAGATGTGAATTTTTAATCACTTTTCAGTACTGGAGAAGATCAGCTACTTGTGACAATAATAATGATAAATGGAAATGAAAGTGGGCTAAAATGATTCTCTCTATATATAAATTTCACTTTCATTAAAAGAAATGGCTTTTGGCTTTTACAGAACAGAACTCCCAACCTAGTCTGAGGAGGATTAGTTCCTTTTTAACAGTTTTTATAAATAACTTCAGAAGTTTTCCATGAGCAATATGTTCATCTCAGGTACTGAAATACCACCAAGGATCTCATTAACCTCCTGTTCTTTTAAGCACAGCACTCAAGACAGCACCGTCCAGAGGGGAGTTGTCTGCTGCTTCTGGCTAGTTCTCACCACAAAGCAATGGCAGACATAGTTCCCTTTTTGATGACAGGAAAAAGAGTTATAGGGCTCCATGTACAGCTGGTCTATAGCATCTTTTCATCATGCTTCACATGATTTTAATTGGCACATTGATTTTATAAAGTTGAGAAGTTATCCAGTGTAAGCCAGTGCAGGCAATCTTGTGTTTACCAGAACCCATTCCAAAAATACTAAAACACATTCATAGCCAATCCTCATTTCAAACAAAACTGTCATTTGCTTCTTCACAAGGTTCTTCATCCCAACCAGAATTCAGAGAACAATTCCTTGTCATTTCCTCCATAAACACTGCTTTACTTTCTGCTTTCTGCCAGCAAGCCAATTAGTTTATTATTTATTTATTTTAATTACCTCGAAAAGCAGTTCAATGGAAGTATGCCAGCAGGTCATTATGCATGAGCTGTGTTCTGTTGGGCTGTTATTTAAACTAGGCTATTTTCTTCCTGGTTTTTCCTGCAGGCAGCAGTTGCTCACATGCTGGTTCAGCACCAGCAGCCGCTGCAGGAACGCTGAGGCAGGTCTCTCCCAGCAGCTGAGGGGATGAGACAGCAGCTGCCATATGTGCCAGAGGCCATTCCTGCTGTATAAGCTCAGTACACGTCCCTACCAGCACATAATCCTCTGTGTGTGTGAGCTGAGCCTACATCACTAGACCACATTTTCATAACCACTCTCTTGTTCTTTTTCAGATCTTATTACACTGATTTTAAAACTCTCTACCTAATGTGTGAGAAAGGGAATTAGTCTTGCTCAAAGACTCAGATTTAATCTTTTCACTCGTTTAAGTACTTGCATGCCCAGTCTCATTGACCTGTTGATTAAAAGGTGCTTGACCTGAACAGTGCTGAGTTCAGGACTTCCTGGAGGGCTTGCAAGCTCAGGAATGGATCATGAAAGCATCCCTGATGTGTAGAGCCTTGAAGGAGATGAGGGAACACAGAGCAGTCCCTCATTCTTAGAATCATAGAACCATAGAATCACAGAATGGTAAGGTTGGAAGGAGACCTCAAGAATCACCCAATTCCAACCCCCTGCCATAGGCAGGGACACCTCCCACTAGCACAGGTCACTCAAGGCCTCATCCAACCTGGCCTTGAACCCCTCCAGGGAGGGAGCAGCCACAACCTCCCTGGGCAACCTGTGCCAGGGTCTCACCACCCTCACTGGAAAGAACTTCCTCCTAACATCCAGTCTAAGTCTTCCCTCTGCCAGTTTAATCCCATTGCCTCTTGTCCTGTCATTGCAAGATCTTACAAATAGTCCCTCCCCAGCCTTCCTGTAGGCCCCCTTCAGATCCTAGAAGGCTACTCTAAGGTCTCCTGGAAGCCTTCTCTTCTCCAGGCTGAAGAGCCCCAACTCTCTCAGCCTGTCCTCAGAGTCACACTTTAATAAAGAGCAGAGTCAATGAAATATTTTGCTACCCACCATGGACATTTGCTGAGGTAACCCTCATCAGCTGCACATTCACCATGTCAGTCTGAGTGCTGTGCACACAACTGACAATGGCTATGGGTGTAAACTCCTTTTTTCATGAGCTCACACCAAGGTACAGCAGTTTTCTCTTAGTTCTACAGTGATTGTTCTCCATGAGTATTCAGCTCCTCATGAGAAGAAACAGCCATGGCAACTTGCAGGAATAAGCAGTGTTAATGTGGGGTTACTGCAATACTGTACAGTTGAAATCTAATGACTGTCATTTCTTTCTATCATTAATTTGTGGTGTCTCCATTGGCTTCCAGGGAGATTTCACTATAAGCCTGTTCAAACCTGAGAATGAAGGCAGACCCTGGACTACAAACCACTGCTCATCCATCAAAGACAATCACAGGATCACAGGATGTCAGGGGTTGGAAGAGACCCAAAGAGATCATCAAGTCCAGCCCCCTTGCCACAGCAGGACCAGACAATCTAGCTCTGGTCACACAGGAACACATCCAGACAGGCCTTGAAGGTCTCCAGAGAAGGAGACTCCACAACCTCTCTGGGAGGCCTGTGCCAGTGCTCTGGGACCCTTACAGTTAAGAAGTTCCCCCTTGAGTTGAGGTAGAACCTCCTGTGCTGCAGCTTCCATCCATTGTTCCTTGTGCTATCCCAGGGAGCAAGTGAGCAGAGCCTGTCCCCCACTCCTGACCACCAGCTCTCAGATATTTAGAAACATTTATTAAATCCCCTCTCAGTCTTCTCCAGACTAAACATCCCCGGGTCCCTCAGCCTCTCCCAATCAGGCAGTGTTCCAGTCCCCTACTCATCCTTGTAGCCCTCTGCTGGACCTTCTCCAGCAGATCCCTGTCCCTCTTAAACTGAGGAGCCCAAAACTGAATGCAGTACTCAAGATGGGGTCTCACTAGAGCAGATTAGAGGGAGAGGAGAACTTCCTTTGATCTGCTGGACACACTCTTCCTAATACACCCCAGGATCCCACTGGCCTTCACAGCTAGTCACAGTATCACAGTATAGCAAGGTTGGAAGAGACCTCAAAGATCATCAAGTCCAACCCATTACCACAGACCTCAAGACTAGACCATGGCACCAAGTGCCACGTCCAAACGTGCCTTGAACACCTCCAGGGACGGTGACTCCANAGTCCCTCCCCAGCCCTCCTGTAGCCCCCTTCAGATCCTGGAAGGCCACTCCAAGGTCTTCTGGAAGCCTTTTCTTCTCCAGGCTGCAGAGCCCCAACTCTCTCAGCCTGTCCTCATAGCAGAGCTGCTCCAGCCTTCTGACCATCAGGAGAGAGGGCCAAGGCTATTAAGTTTCAGGGACCTTCTGAACTGAAGCACATTCTGTACAGGCTACACCTTGCCATGAAAAGTGAACTTTTCACATACTGTGCAATTTTAAAACGCTTATCAGAAATTATTAACCAACCCCAGTGGACAACAGGAGGATGTTCTGCTTTGAGAACCTGCTCTGGCAGATCATTGGAATAAATGATCTCCAGAGGTCACTTCCAACCCCAACCATTCTGTGATTCTGTGAAATAGGTTTTTCCATATTCCTTCATTCTAGCCTCCATGCAATTGCCTGTCCTCATTTGCCTGTATTAGAGGCAAATTCCCTGCACAGAAAAATGTCCCAAATACATCTTTGCTATGATAAGCCAGTAAATGCATGCCAGGTGGCCTCTTAGACTGTAGCTGCCCTCCCTGTGCTGTCTCAAGTATCCTTACACTAGCACACTCCAGCAGAGCTCCACAGCACATCCAGCACCCATCAGTGCTGGGCTGGCTCCATTTCTCCTACATTGCTCCACCATCAACACAACAGAATGAAGCTTTTAGGGAAAAGAAGTGACAAAATTTTCTTTCATCATTGGTTCAGCAAATTGTTCTGACTGTGAATTACAAAACAGGAATATCTGTGGCTAATCAACACTTCAGACTTGATACCACCAGTTGGGTTTTACTAACCTGTGGGGGATGTAATTCTGTAACAAATGAGAGCTTAATGGACAAAAGTAGTTTACATTTTGTAATTTCTAGTCTTAAGACACAGAGGGAGAAAATAAGGGATATTATTGAATGCAGCATACAGATTCAGAAACATCAATGTGTGCTGAAGTGATACTTCTAATACACTGGTTAGTATGTTTAGAACAGATGCCTCTCCCAGTAAGTAAACAGGGAACAGTGGTGTTGTTCCCAGTTGTTTGCCTAGTGTCAGAGACCTGCAGAGGCTCCAGACCGTGGGAGTCTAGGCCAGGGCTGCTCTTCCTTCTTGGCGACCTCCTTCTGCTTAATCCCACTGATCCCATCTTTAATCTTGAGGTATCGTTCCCATTTCAGCATTGTTTACAATGGAGAGAGACAGGAGGATTCTGGAACTGATTTAATCTAAACACAGATAGCTCAGGGCTGTCCAGACCTATAAAAGGAAATAAATAAACTCCTTTGAAGATCAGAATTGTAACAAGAACGGTTTTGTTTGGTCTTTATTTAGCTTCAAGGAAATGAAATTCATGTTGTAGGAGCTGGTGGTGCCATGTGCATGTTTGTTCTTAATTAAGTGGAAAAACTTTGCCTGTGCAACGTAGAAAAGAAAATCTCAGCACTGCCAGGACTTTGTTCCTTATGTAATTTGTTTTGGTTTATTTCTCAGTAGCATTTATAAGACTGTGTCCATGCCATGAAGTATCAGGGCAACTTAAAAAGACAACTAATGGAAACAAAATGGTTGTGAAAAAAATAAATGATCCAATGGTTACATAAAATATCCATGCAGCTCTACTAGGGGTGTGAAAAGTCTAGCACAAGATATAGAGCAACCCTGAGGGGTGAGTTGGAGCTGATGTATTCACTACAGGGCGATAGTTCAAGAATGAAAACAAAGATTTTTGTTTCCAGTGGTTAAGAAAAAAGAAATTATGCCTATTTTTCCCATGGTCAGCTAAACTGTGGTTGTAACACAGCACAGGGAATGCTCAGCAAGAAAGGGTAAGGCAGATCCTCAGCCTGCTCACAGTCATCATAGCTCTAAAGCAATCCTACCAGCTGAACACCTTTCTGCTCTCTGGTGAGACCCCACCTGTGGTGCTGTGTCCAGCTCTGGAGCCCTCAACACAAGCAGGACACAGAGCTGTTGGAGTGAGTCCACAGGAGGTCACAAAAATGATGAGAGGGATGTAACACCTCTGCTATGAAGAAAGGCTGAGAAATGTGGGATTGTTCAGCCTGGAGAATAAAAGATTCAGAGGAGACCTTACTGTAGCCTTTCAGGGGTTCATAAGAAAGGTGTGGACAGTGTTTTTAGCAGGATCTGCTGTAACAAGACAAGGGGTGAATGGTTTTAAACTCAAAGAGGGAGGTTTAGATTAGATACAAGGAAGTTTGCTTTTTTTTTTTAAATGAGTGTGGTGAGACACTGGCATAGGTTACTCAGAGAGATGGTAGATGCCTCATCCCTGGAAACATTTCAAGTCAGGTTGGACAGGGCTCTGAGCAACCTGATGTAGTTGCAGACTACAGATTTATTGGACTACATGGCCTTTGAAGGTGCCTTCCAACCCAAACCCTTCTATGGTACGATTCCATGACTCCTCACCATGCAAGCACAGCCAAACAAGTTCCTAACTTCTGTTTTATGTTAGGGATTATTGACTCAGGAAGAAGCAGAAGGAAACACTAAGTTCTACTCTTGTAGCTGTGCTGCAGCAGTGCACACAGTTTGTCTCTACAGCAAACGTGCCCTGCAAGGCAGGTGATCAAAGCCCATTGCTACCAGCAATAATTGGGAGTTTCTGTAGCAGCAAAGGAATGATGGCACAGGAGACGTGAGGAATGCCACAGAGTCACAGGTCAAGCTTTAATGGCTAGCAGAGCCCAGAGTGGGATTCCTGTGATTCCTCCTTCGTGATGATTTTGGCTGATAAAAAGGCAAGGAGTGGGCATGCTCACAGAGATGCTCAGAAAAGTTTTCCAAGTTAAAGCTTAAGTTTGCTGGAAAGGCTTAGAAATCAAAGTGTGCTAACAAGAAAGAGCAATCTATGGTCAGATCAGAGCAGAAACAACTCACACAGGATCTGTGCCAAGCCTTGCATTATGGCCATATACAGCAACAGAAATAAATAGCCTCAAACTGTGAGTTTGTCATAATTACATTACTGGTACAATAATTCCATTCTATGAACTCCACTGATGTTAAAATACACAATACACTGTAGTCTGCCTTGAATAATAATACATCACTGATCATTATTTATTTCAATCATCTTTGCAGGCCATTTTCCTCTTCAGCAGCAAGGCTGAAATTCAAAGCAGAGCATTAAAAGTTAGAATAGAGCCTGAAGGACAGATCAAAATACAAAGCCTGCGTCCATCTCCAAACCCTCCTCCAAGGTGTTTCACAAGCTAAAAAAAGCTAACTACTGATTTACACAATTAAGAATTGTTTATTAGCCCAGTTAATGTTTTAACAATCTAGCCAATTTATTATCTTGTCAAATTGCCAGGCCAGTGCAACACAGGTGACTTCTGAATAGTAATGAAGACCTTATGATGGCCTTACAAATGCCAACAGTTACCCCTGGGAGATGTGATTTACAGTTTTAAAACCTTTTTAAATATCTCTTCCTAAATTTTTTTTTCCTTTTAATTTTTTTTTAACCTGTTTTTTGTTTGGTTTGGGTTTTGTTTTGTTTTACTTGGTTTTGTTTGTTTATTCTTTCATAAGCAACCAAAGTTTAAAAAAAGGGAAAAGTTATTTGGGGGTTTAAATTATAGATTATGGCTAAGAAAATATTCTATCCCTGCACCACTGACAGATAAATAAGTAAATAAAATGAAAAATGACATTGGATCCCTGGTTCCCAGTTTGTCAGGTCAGATCAGACAGAGCTTATAAAAGATCTCCTTATAAAAAAGCCTCCTAAGAAAACAACTCTGCTTCTTAGTGTGGATCAGACAGAAAGACTAAATCAAAAAGGACTTTCTCCACTTCACCACTTCATAGAATAACCTAATTTGTAGTGGTTTTGAAGGTTAAAAACAAAACAAAAACTATTTTCCTTTACTGTCTTACCAGAGTGATGCTATTCCTGATGAGTACATTTTCTTATTTGGAAAAACTATCTGAAACATAGAATCATGGCATCACAGAATGGCTGAAGTTGAAAGAGATCTTAGAGATCATCTATTCCAACTTTCCTGCCATAGGCAGGGATACCTCTCAACTAGGAACAGCTGCTTAAGACTTCATCCAACCTGGCCTTGAACATCCCCAAGGATTAGACATCCACAACCTCCCCAGGCAGCCTGTTCCAGAGTCTCACCACTCTCAAACTGAAGAGCTTCTTCCTAAGATCCAGTCTGAACCTTCTCTCCCTCAGCTGAATTAGTGACATAGTGACACTGTGGGCCTTGGGGTGGTTCTTTCCTAATAACTGTTCTTCAGAGTAAGTGATAGTGACATTTTTGATACTCAAACTTGATTTTTACCAAGAGATCTGGTATTTTTGCTTAATTATTCTCCTTTGTGGAAAAGACATCTTGTCTTCAGTACAACACTAAATATAATTGGGGAGAGTCTTTTGGATACTAGGAAATATCTAAGTGAGATGTTACACCTCCTGTTGTGTGGAATAGTGGATGGGTCCATGAAGGATCATCTGATGTGCAGGCATTGTGTGTGGTCCTTCAGCATTGATGAAAGCCTGGTGAGGAGCAGAGAGGACACATGTGCTATAAAAAAGTGTCCTTTAGAAAGCTGGAAGATAGGGAACCTGGTTTTGGCTCCTATGAAATTTCTACATCACTATGAACCTACAGAACAGTTATTCCTCTCACTTACTTTTGCATGTGAAAGCACAGCCAGCCCTACTGGCAAGCTGTATTCCAACACCAAACTTGTGCTGGAATAAATAGACTGAGCATAAGTATAGTAACTACTTTTGAGCAAGCTGATCTAGTTTAAGATTGAATCATAGAATCATAGATTGGTAAGGTTAGAAGGGACCTCAAAGGTCATCTAGTTCCAACCCCCTGCCATAGGCAGGGACACCTTCCATTAGAACAGGTCACTCAAGGCCTCGTCCAACCTGGCCTTGAACATCTCCAGGGAGGGAGCAGCCACAACCTCCCTGGGCAACCTGTGCCAGTGTCTCACCACCCTCACTGCAAATAACTTCTTCCTAACATCCAGTCTAAATCTCCCCTCTGCCAGTTTAAGATGCCCTTGCTCACTGAGAGGGCTTAGACTTGACGACCTTTATATACATTCCCTCAATCAATCAGGCTATAGACAGCTTGATTTAGTCTGAAGAAAAGCAAATTTGCAACTTGAGTAGTTATTCTGGGACTTGAGGCTCTGGCCAGCCTGATCTAGGGTAGGGTGTCCCTGCCCATGGCAGGGGGATTGGAACTAGATGATCCTTGAGGTCTCCTTCCAACCTTACCATTCTATGATTCTATAATCCTTGTGGTCCCTTCCAACCCTGACTGATTCTGTGGTTCTATGATTCTATGATTCTATGGTTCTATAATTCTATGATTCTATGATTCTATGGTTCTATAATTCTATGATTCTATGGTTCTATAATTCTATGATTTTATGGTTCTATGATTCTATGCTTCTATAATTCTATAATTCTATGATTCTATGGTTCTATAATTCTATAATTCTATGATTCTATGATTCTATGATTCTAATCCAAACCATTCCATGAATCTATGATTCAGCAACTGAAATATATGCATTTCCCAGAAATAACAATTCTAATGGCAAGATGCAGCCACTTTATCTTGTTTTTTTTGTTTATTGTTGTTTTGTTTTGTTTGTTGTTCTTTTTTTTTTTCCTAATTGCCAATGGAAAGGATAGTGCTATAGAACAGATGGCAACAGTTCAACAAATTTGGGGTTATTTCAATAAAATCTGTTAAAATTCATAGCATGTAGTACACTGAGGTAGGTACTGTCAGCAGCTCAGAAGTGGCAAACTTCACGCATGACTCTAAGCCATTTGCCAGCATTCAATGGGACCAAAAGCAGCTGGGGTGGAGAGAAAAGTGGGTTTTGTTGTTCTTTGTTTAAATACCTGCTTGGTAAAGTCTTACTCATTAGAAATTGATGGTAGTTTTCAGTGATCCTTAAGTCAATGCTTCAATGGGGGCCAAAAAAAATCCATAGACAAATGCAGTCAAGCAGCAAGAGAACTGCACTTTGAAGACATTTTCTTCCAGGCTCTACTGGGCTATGAACATTGTCAATGCCAGTGGAAACAAAGGCAGGGAAAAAAATAACCTCATGATTCAGAGCCTGGTGGTTACATGTCTCCCTGCTTATGTGGCTTTTAGATCCTCTCTTTTATCTTTTACTAATGGGAACATTGAGATGCAAAGTACCAGACCGGTATAAAATAAAAAAAAAAAAAAAAAAAAGAAAATTTAAAAAAAAAAAAATAAAAAAAAAAAAAAACCAAACACCAAAATCCAACAAAACCTGTGCAGGAAATAAATGGGCACAATGGGCAATTTCAACAGCTTTCTGAAAGGCTTTAGAAACCTGGGTTTAATTTTATGGTTGGTTGTGTGGAAAGCTGATGGAACAGAAAGAGAGTACAGCAGTCAAGCAATAGATCAGCTGCAGTTCAGCTTCCCCCAGCACCCACAGGACTGTGGAAAACCCCCACCCCAAACAAGTCGAAACCAAAGGACAACAATCAACAGCAGGAAACTGGGATTCAGTCCCAGAAAGAAAATGTCTACATCTGAGAAGGAGGGGAAAAAAAAACCCCAACAAAACCAACCCAAATTGTGCAGAAGGTTATGGCACAAGCACTTAGGATGTAGATTTGGCAGCAAGCACATGCAGAGCATGACACGTGAAGAATGAGAGTGACTCAGATGAAATCAAGCTCACACAGCAACACAAAAAAGGAGTAAGAGCTTTGTCCAAACAAGCCACTCGTGTGTAGCCTTCAGGTGGAGAAGAGCTTTTGCTAGTACTGCCATGCACATATTAAAGGCAGGTTTTAATCTCCCAGTCAATGACTTAGTAAAACTCTCCCCTCTGCTGCCTTGAATTAACTGCTCCAATAAACACGTCTTGTAATCAGGGGTTTTTGCAAGTTGAAGCAGAGCTGCCCATCCTGCCCACCTTGCATGTGGACACCACCCTGCTAGGCTCTGAGGGTGTTGCCTCAGCAGCTTTTGAAGTGCTTAGGCTGGGAAAGGGTGGAAAAATTTGCCCCCTGAAGTGGCACGTGGAACAATAACCTTAAATGCTAAAACCCCTGCTCCTTGCTCCCACCTCCTCTGCTGCTGCATTCACCAAACTGTTCAGCAGAAAGCAGACCAAGCCTCTGGAGGGGTCAAATGAATGTGTGTTGGAGCCTTGTGGGTTTTATCCATGGGAGCTCAGATGTGTGTCAAGAGATATGGGAGGAAAGCCAGGGATTTAAGTGGCATGTAGCAACGGAATAGGGAAAAAAATATATTGCAGCTCCTATCAGCAACTTTCATCTCCTGCAACTGTTTGAGGAAATAGCTGGCTTCAAAACAAATTAGCAGAGGTTTAGAGGGCTGCATTTCAATTAATCTCAGGAGGAAATGGGAGGATGGGGGGTGGCTTTTTCATTATACTTTAAATGAGAAACAAAAAAAGAAAGAAAAAAGCTGTGGACTTGCTGTGTTCTGAGGTTAACAAAGATGTGAAAGAAATCCAAAGGTTGAGCTCAGTAAGATTTGAAAGGCTATCTACTGTGAAGCACAGTCTTATGAGCACAAGGCTTATGAGAAGCAGGTGAGGGGACTGAAGTTTAGCCTCAAGAATAGGAGACTCAGGGGAAGCCTTCTCTACCACTATCTAGAAGGAGGTTGTGGTGAGGTGAGGGTCAGTCTGCTCTCCAAGTAACAAGTGATAGGACAAGAGGAATAGGCCTCAATATGTGCCACAGGAGGTTTAGACTGGATACTAAGAAAAATTCCTTTACCAAAAGGGTTGTGTGACACTGGAATGGTCTGTCCAGGGAAGCAATGGAGGCATCATCCCTGGAGGGATTTAAAAGACCTATAGATGTGGTGTTGAAGGACATGGTTCAGTGGTTAACTGGCAGTGCTGAATTAACACATGGGCTCAATGATCTTTAAGGTCTTTTCCAATCAAAACTATTCTATGATTCTATAGCTCTGTGAAGTGTGCTTCACCTAGAGTTTTGTGCTAAAATACTGCTGGCAGATGAGGAAAAAAGTTGGTCCCTGCCACAAAAATTTATGGTGGAAGGAGGGAATGGGAGTGCTCTAGAAACTCAATTAAAAATAAAATTAAACAAATAAACAAACCACACAACAAACAAAACAAAACAAAAATTGAAGCCAATGTTGCCTCCTCCCTGGGAGTGTTCAAGGCCAGGTTGGATGAGGCCTTGGGCAGCTGAGTCTAGCTGAGAGGTGTCCCTATCCGTGGCAGGGAAGCTGGAGTAGATGATTTCTAAGGTCCCTTCCAACATAAGCCATTCTATGACACAGAAAGGTATTAAAAGTGCACTGCTAGAGAAAAAAAACAAACCCTACTGTAATTAAATCATGGACATGGTATTTGTGCAGATCAAAAGTCACATACCTCAGAAATGTAAATGATATTGCTTTAATTAGACAACTGGAATTAGGTACTGGAGGGGAAACAAAGGTGTTTCTTTAAGATATGCTCTGGATCAATTGATCAAGAGATGCCAGTGTTGTAGTTTTATTTTCAGCAAAGATTTGGCATCAGATTACAAAAGAAATGAATGCCTGACCATGCTGCTCGTTACCCTTGCTGGAGAATTTACAGCCAGCAGAGCAGCTTTTTACAGCAGGGAAAATGTTATTATCCTCAGAAATTGTTACAGCAGGAAACCCTTTTAAGTGGTCTGTCTTTCCCCTTGTTTTTTAATTATAGGGTAGCGGATGAACTTTGCCATCCTATTAACTGAGTGTCATCTTTTAGCAGAAAGACATGTGACATTATTTACAATTCAAAGCCCTGTTTGAAGGAGAGTAGTCTCCTTGGTTTGAAAAGAATGCATCCAGAGCAGCTCCATACTGCACTTTCATACAAAATAATTCCTCACGGCTGTGCCGGGACTGCTGGCGCCAAGCGACTGACTGCCAGGGGAAGGTCTGCCACAGGGGGAGAGAGGTTTCAAAGTCCAGAAACATTTTCCTGTCACAGACAAGCCTTGGCCCAGCTGTAAGGACAGTGCTTGCACACTGCAAGCACTTCATCTGCATGGAGATCAACTGGTCAGGATCACAGGATGTTAAGGGTTGGAAGAGACCCAAAGAGATCATTGAGTCCAATCCTCCTGCCACAGCAGGACCATACAATCTAGCTCAGGTCACACAGGAATGCATCCAGACAGGCCTTGAAGGAGACTCCACAACATCTCTGGGCAGCCTGTGCCAGTGCTCTGTGACTCTTACAGTAAAGAAGTTCCCCCTTGTGTTGAGGTAGAACCTCCTGTGCTGCAGCTTCCATCCATTGCTCCTTGTGCTATCCCAGGGAGCAAGTGAGCAGAGCCTGTCCCCTCCCTCCTGACCCCCAGCCCTCAGATATTTATAAACATTTATTAGATACCATTTCAGTCTTCTCTTCTCCAGACTAAGCAGCCTCAGGTCCCCCAGCCTCTCCTCATAAGGCATAGGGATGACCAAATGTTTGTGCCCCTGGGACAAGAGAAGGCAGGGTGGTCTCTGGGCAGGGACCAAGCTGATGCTNACAGAAAGGTATTAAAAGTGCACTGCTAGAGAAAAAAAACAAACCCTACTGTAATTAAATCATGGACATGGTATTTGTGCAGATCAAAAGTCACATACCTCAGAAATGTAAATGATATTGCTTTAATTAGACAACTGGAATTAGGTACTGGAGGGGAAACAAAGGTGTTTCTTTAAGATATGCTCTGGATCAATTGATCAAGAGATGCCAGTGTTGTAGTTTTATTTTCAGCAAAGATTTGGCATCAGATTACAAAAGAAATGAATGCCTGACCATGCTGCTCGTTACCCTTGCTGGAGAATTTACAGCCAGCAGAGCAGCTTTTTACAGCAGGGAAAATGTTATTATCCTCAGAAATTGTCACAGCAGGAAACCCTTTTAAGTGGTCTGTCTTTCCCCTTGTTTTTTAATTATAGGGTAGCGGATGAACTTTGCCATCCTATTAACTGAGTGTCATCTTTTAGCAGAAAGACATGTGACATTATTTACAATTCAAAGCCCTGTTTGAAGGAGAGTAGTCTCCTTGGTTTGAAAAGAATGCATCCAGAGCAGCTCCATACTGCACTTTCATACAAAATAATTCCTCACGGCTGTGCCGGGACTGCTGGCGCCAAGCGACTGACTGCCAGGGGAAGGTCTGCCACAGGGGGAGAGAGGTTTCAAAGCCCAGAAACATTTTCCTGTCACAGACAAGCCTTGGCCCAGCTGTAAGGACAGTGCTTGCACACTGCAAGCACTTCATCTGCATGGAGATCAACTGGTCAGGATCACAGGATGTTAAGGGTTGGAAGAGACCCAAAGAGATCATTGAGTCCAATCCTCCTGCCACAGCAGGACCATACAATCTAGCTCAGGTCACACAGGAATGCATCCAGACAGGCCTTGAAGGAGACTCCACAACATCTCTGGGCAGCCTGTGCCAGTGCTCTGTGACTCTTACAGTAAAGAAGTTCCCCCTTGTGTTGAGGTAGAACCTCCTGTGCTGCAGCTTCCATCCATTGCTCCTTGTGCTATCCCAGGGAGCAAGTGAGCAGAGCCTGTCCCCCTACTCCTGACCCCCAGCCCTCAGATATTTATAAACATTTATTAGATACCATTTCAGTCTCTCTTCTCCAGACTAAGCAGCCTCAGGTCCCCCAGCCTCTCCTCATAAGGCATAGGGATGACCAAATGTTTGTGCCCCTGGGACAAGAGAAGGCAGGGTGGTCTCTGGGCAGGGACCAAGCTGATGCTCAGATGCAACCTCTTTATGTGCTCACCCCTAGGTTTGAGAATCCTGTCTGCAGCAAATGACAGTAGCAGTCTTCAGGCCAATGGAAAACAAAACCAGAGGAGAGACGTTCTTTGCATCAGCTGCTAAAGCAGAGGTGACACTGGGCATTTGGACAGGTTGAATCAATGGGCTGAAGCCAACATTACAAGGTTCAACGCAGCCAAGTTCCAGGTCCTGTGCTTGGGCCACAACAACCCCATGCAATTCTACAGGCCTGGGGCAGAGTGGCTGGAAAGCTTCCCAGTAAAGACCTGGAGGTGTTGGTTGGCAGTCTGCTGAATATGATCCACATGTGCCCAGAGGGCCAGAAAGGCCACCAGCATCCTGGGCTGTATCAAGACTAGTGTGGCCAGCAGGACTAGGGCAATGATTGTTCCCCTCTACTTGGCACTGGAGAGGACATACCTTGAATACTGGGTTTCGTTTTGGGCCCATGGCTAAAAGAAAGACATTGAGTTGCTGGAGTGTGTCCAAAGAAGGGCAGTGAAGCTGAGTCTTATGAGGAGTAGCTGAGCTGGGATTGTTTAGTCTGGAGGTCCATTTTTATAGGGCAGAGCCCAGTACCTCTGCTGGTACTGTGCCTACCTGCGATTCAAAGTTATTTGGGTCAGGAGGTTTGGTTTGTAGAATCATAGAACCTTAGGTTGGAAAAGACCTTTAAGATCATTAACCCAGCACTGTCAAGTCCAGCACTAAACCATGTCACTAAGCACCCCATCTAAATGTCTTTTAAATACCTCCAGGGATGGGGACTTGTGGAAGTGTACAATAAAAGATGTACCCTTGCGTGACATGCAGCCTTGCTCAGTGTGGGATTTAGAGGTGCTGGCCTCTTTGATTTCTCTTTAATTCCAAATCAAGAGAAATGGGGATGGAAAAAAAAATCAATTTACAGGCACTCACGGCTGTTATTTGAAGCCTCATCACCCTTTTGCTTATACTTGTACTGTCAGAAGTAGCAGTAAAAGCAGCTGCTTCCTGTTACATTTCAGACATCAAATAAGAAAACTGAGAGGATAGCATCTACTGGTGATGGACAAGAAGGGAGGAAGGAAAGGGTAAGACTAACAAACCAAGGCAAGAAAAGGGAAGGAGAACCACAGAGAAAAGCCAAACCAAGAAGAAAAAATGAGATGTGTCCTGAAAACCAAGTGGAATGATTTTCTTGTCAGTGTGTACTTGCTAGACCAATGTGATCTCGTGGAGGTAAAGGGATCTACCCAAGGCTTTCATACACAGAGACCACACAAAGGCAAGCTCAGCTTTCTCATGTGTGCATCCACAGATTATAACGTGGCAGAAACATTAATTAAGCTACATAAACTAAGAGACTCATGCCAGAAGATTTGCAACTAGACAACCCATTTGAGAGTTAAATTTGGAATAAAGTTTTGGCAATTTAACCTGTTGCCTTTGAGCCTGTAAGATCAGCTCTTTGCAGCAACCACCAACTCTGTGATTTTTTTGTATTTCATAGGATCATAGAATGGTTTGGGCTGGGAAGGACCTTAAAGATCCTCTAGTTCCAACATCCTCACCATGGGCAAGCACACCTTCTCCTAGACCTGGCCACCCAAGGCCCCATCCAACATGCCTTTGAATGCTTTCAGGGTTGGAGCCTTCACAGCTTCTCTGGGCAACCTGTTCCAGAGAAGCTGTTCCATTTTGAAATAGTTCCATTTGCTAAGGAACTGCAGAGCTTTTCTAATCCACAAATCAATCCTTAAGAAATACAGTAAGACAAAAAAGTACTAATTTTATATAGCTAGAGGTGGTACCTGATGTTTAGATAAAGAGACAGAAAATTGGAGACTTTCCTTGAGTTCAAAGCTCTGTCTTGCTCTGCATGCACTACATTGATTGTCTGATTTTGTTTGTCCATTTCTCACAAATATTTACAAATGTGAACTAGAGTTTGAGATCAAGAGCTATGAACCTGGAAGACCACATATTCAGATACACCAGTATTGCTCAAGGCATCTACCTATGGAAGCTTTTCCCTTTTTTACCTGGATCCCATGGAGGGGCTTGAAGTGACTGAGCCCTCTGATGGAAGGAAACATACATTTAGGAAGAGGAGATCTATCTTATTATAAGAATTAAACAAAAGGTTGAGACAGAGTAAGAAGGTCTGTAAGATGAAAGGAGAAAGTTCTTTACAGTGAGGGTGGTGAGGCACTGGAACAGGTTGCCCAGGGAGGTTGTGGCTGCTCCCTCCCTGGAGGTGTTCAAGGCCAGGTAGGACAAGGCCTTGAGTAACCTGTACTAGTGGGAGGTGTCCCTGCCTATGGCAGGGGGTTGGAACTAGATGATCCTTGAGGTCCCTTCCAACCTTACCATTCTATGATTCTATGATTCTATGAATCCCCTGAAATGATTGCTCAAAAATTCAAAGGGCATTTACAGTAATTCAGATGCCTTTCCAGGCAAGCACATATGCCTTGTGACTCTAATGGAAGTGTCTGTATGTAGCAAAGCCTTTGCAGGGTCTGTTCTATCTGCTTGTGTGGTCAGATAGCCTTCAAATGGGAAGCAATGGGGTCCATAATGTAGTGAGACTTAGGACAAGGTGATTGCCACAGGCAGAAGGGCAGTTAGGGCCTGGGAAACTGGAGTGGGGCATCTTTCCTGTTGCAAAGAGGATAAGCAATGAGGAAGGAACTTGTGCTGTGTGTGCTGGCAGGTCACACCTGCAGCTGCTGTGCCTTGACTGGGCTCTGTGTTACAGTGGTGGGCACAGACACTGGGGTCAGTGCAGCACTCAGACAGCAGTTCAGATGGGAACAGATGAAGATGGAGGCTCTTCCAAGTGGATTTTAAGACACTTCCCACCTTGCAGGAATACAAGCAGAAGAACATGTAATTTCAAAGCAAACACAGAAGTGCAATTTCTGTCTTTCTGGACACTCCATCTCTGAGCTCAGTAACTATTTTGCTGCCTGGCAAAGAACTTATGCTGACTAAGGAGTTTCTGTAGGATTGTAAAACCTACTTCAAAGTCTGAGAAAAGAGAAAGACCATGTATCTAGCTGACAAAGTTCCTGTAATGAAGGGTTTGCATCCTGTAAATCCAGCCTGGGGTTAGTGACTCAGAGAGGGGTGGCTGTGCTAACTCACTGCAGCAGTGCCACAGGCATCAGCCCACTTCTCTGCTAGGTGAGTAATATTCTCCTGGATAAAGATGAGTGGGTTTTGGGGGGGATTTGTTTTGAGATGAAAAGGTCAGATTAATACAGTAGAGAGTAGAGCTGAAGAGCAGGTAGCAGTGACAGCAAGCCTGTCCCCAGGTGACATTATGAAGAAGCATTATAGATAGCAAAAGAGTAGAGGAAAAGATGTTTCTGTTTTGGTTTTATTTTTTAAGTTTTATAATTAGAACAATGAGTGATGGTGAAAGGGGGAACCATGACCCTGTTTACGTGAATAAATCCTGCATCCTTCCTTATACTCTTGATACACAGCCCATTGTTGCATGTATTCTTCACAGCCACTCCTGAAGAAAGAAAGATGATGCCCAGGGAGGTTGTGGATGCTCCAGGGAGGGAGCATCCTCTCTGGAGATGTTCAAGGCCAGGTTGGATGAGGCCTCGAGTGACCTGTACTGGTGGGAGGTGTCCCTGCCTATGGCAGGGGGTTGGATCTGGATGATCTTTGAGGTCCCTTCCAGCCTTACCATTCTATGGTTCTATAAGAAATTATACAGCCCACTAGGACCTTAGGCTCCCTTTAGGAGAGCTGGACATGAAGAGAAGAGTCTGAAACAAGGGAGGCATAACAGGGCTGTAAGAAATGGTCTTTGCTTACATCTCTCTCTCCTTCTTTCTCTTTCCCCAGCATGCCTGCTATGCTGCAACAAGACAACTGGTGTGGAAACTCACTGTAACAGAGGAACAGTGGCAGGAGCTCCAAAGAGCAGCTTCTTCCTGTATTTGCAGCTTAATTACAGTGCACACCAAAGGACAATAAATCCACTGAGGTTCCCAGAGAGCTTATGGGATATGTATTAGCAGTGGGCTGATTTGGACAGCTACATGTAAACAACTTGAAACTGTACAGAAGCTGCATATCCTGGTTATTCTCTAGGAGACAAAGCACAAACTTTCCCAGGCTGCTGTGTACAGCAGCCTTTGGTAACAGACTTTGAATTACCTGTGAGAGGCTAAGCTCATTACCTCCAGTAATGGAGAAAGCAAGATATACAGGGACAGAATGACTCCCTGAGGTCACAGAGTGAGCTTTTGTCAGAAACTCATTCTTGTAGTCCTGGAGCCCTGCCTTCAGATTCTTGTCTCCCCAGATTAAGATCTGAGGTCAGGCATATGTTTATTATGCAAACATTTTTTTTCCCTCTTGGAGGAACTCTGATCAGGACCATGGATTTGGGTCAGGAGCTTCAGCATGGAAGTAATTTCTACCATGATATGAAAGGCATCATTGTGAGGCACTTAACAGTTGATGTGCATGTCCTGTATTCAGTGTACAGCTGCTAGTGACTGAGCAACCATGCAGCAGAGTAGAATGCAGCACTTCAGCACCTCACCATAGCCACACAACATAGCTTTCCTCATGCCACCACCACAGGCTGGGCCTGAAATGAGAATAAGGTTTCAAACATACCCAGTGACTTCAGACAGATCAGACAATGGTGATGAGGCTATGGAAAGCTGAACTTTGCCTTTCTCAGAGGGAGCAGCATATGGGCTGTTGCTGACTTTAGCTTGCTCTGATTTGGCATGTAGGAGCTCCTGCTACATTGTCTTTCTACTGGGAAAATTATAACTCAAAATAAAAAAGTGATTTTGTGACATTTCTGTGCCTCGCTTCAAACACACTTACCAGATGCCCACTTCAAACCCTTGGCATGACTAGATCTTCTAGGAGAATCTCAGCCTTAGCTCTTCCCCAAATACTCCTCTTAGAATCATAGAATGGTAAGGTTGGAAGGAGACCTCAAGGATCATCCTGTTCNTTCAAAACACTTCAAACTTTTTAATCAATGGTAAACCAAGGAGCTGCTGTGTTTTTCCTTCTTTGGCAAGATTGTCTTTTCACACATGACCTCTTGGACACATGACCTTTTCCTTGACCAAGTTCATTTCAGTATTTTGAGTAGCAGTTTGTCCCTGAGAATCACCTTGCAGCTGAGCTTCAACGTGCTGATGTCTGCAAATTTTTGGCATTTACCTGGAAAATCTTTGCCGTTGCACTTTCCAAACACCTCAGCCTCCAAGTGGGATTTGACAGCAGTCCTGAGCAAATGAAGTAATTTGTCACAACCACTGTAGCTCTGTTGCTTGTCCACCTGTATGGAACAAATTGCAGATTGAGTGTCTTCAATTCAAAAGTGAACTGAGAATATTCTCCCCCTTTACTCTGCNAATATAAACCAGAACCATATTCCTGTAGACTCAGAAAAAGATACTTCAGTAGCTCTAGGAGAAATTATTTGCTTTGTTCTTTTCAGGGTAATGTGTAATTCTGGCTGGCATTTTCCTCCAGGTTTTTTGCTAAGATCAGTGTGTGCAGTTCCATTTATGTGATATTTTCTAGGTCAGTTTTCATTTCTGCCTCTCTGCACCAATTTTTCATGTTTACTTGAGTATTCTGGAAAAAGTCACCTAAGCCAAAGTACTCCTAAAAGAACCTGCCTGTTGCAGCTGTCTTACTTAAAGTTGTGCAGTTATAGTCATTAAATGCACCAAGAAGAGACCAAAATAGCTTCTTTTCAATGTGTGAAGTGCTTTTTCCAAGGGCAGGTGTAGTCATAGAATCATAGAATGATTTGGGTTGGAAGGGACCTCAAAGCTCATCTAGTTCCAACCCCTGCCATAGACAGGGACACTTCCCACTAGCACAGGTCACTCAAGGCCTCGTCCAACCTGGCCTTGAACACCTCCAGGGAGGGAGCAGCCACAAACTTCGGGTACATTCTCCTTCTCAGTGTTGGAGCTCTGCTAACGTGGACTGTGTGTGCTGGTTTGAGGCTAATTGGAATATTGTAATGAAAAAAATTAGATTATAGGCTGTGAAAAGCAAACAATGGTGATGTCTGCTTCGCTCATAGGCTTGCTGAGATGTATGAAAACAAGGACACAAACATAGATAAGACAGAGTCTCTCTCTCTCTGGGAGCTGCTCTGTCTTCTGAGCTTCTGGTTTGTAATCCAACTAATCATTCTGCTTCTAACCTCCCTTGCTGATCCTCACCTCGCACATAAGGCAGACCCTGGGATAAGGTAGAGGGGTGGAAAGAAGGTGGAAGGGTGTTTGGGAGCCCCTCCCGGGGTCTCTGATTTCTGGGAGGGGTGTTGTGTTTCTGTATTACCTTTAACTTGTATATAGCTGTATACATTTTGTAATATATTGTAAATATATATCTGCTTGTACATTGTGCTAAGCTGTAAATAGAGCTTCATTACTTGACTTCCAGCTGGCTGAGTCTAGTCTGGGTGATTTTCATAGAGTGGGGGAGCAGGGAACTCCCAAACCATCACACTGTTATTAAAAAGTTTCCTGTACTATTGCTTAGCAGCTAATATCACAGAGAAATACTATTTATTGTTTTTTCATCCTGTCAAGATTTGTGTTTTGACTCTGAGAAGCAAAAAGAAGAATTTGCTTATAGCCTATAGCCTTCCCTGGGTAGCTGATTAGAGGAGAAAGGATCCAGCATCAGGTGTACAGCAGTGCCTTTAAAGCTGAAGAATGCAAAAATGCTGCCACAGAATGAAATGCTGTGACAAGAGCTATCCAGAAAGTCAGTTCTCACCAGAGACATCACCAGTGCAGAGCAGAGAAAGTGCCATAGGTTCTGCTGGGAAACGATAAGATTTTTTGTTTCCAGGAAATGTCAATTCCATTAAAATTAATTTACAGCTTAGTTTATCTACTGGACATGCTCATGCCTCCCTTCTCTGCCAATAAAATCAGTATCTCATGGGACTTGGTCTTCTCCTAACGTGGTGTTTTCTCAGTTGTAAAATCAAAGTTGTTCCAAATTGGAGAGCTGTGATAAAATGGATGTTAATTAGACAGCATGGGAGAATAATCAGTGAGTGGGGGTTCTTCTGAAGGGCATTTTGTAATTGTTTGATAGAAGTCCTCTTCAGCATTCCACCAGATTTATTCAGACCTGACTTCCTTTAATCTCACCAACTACACTTAATGCCACTGTGTTTTGTGAGCATTAAAAGAATGAGCTTTATCTTGAAATGGAAAGTTTCCATTTTGTTAAACCTTAATTGTCTTTTTAAATCACAGACCACATCACATCAGGACAAAAGGGAGTTGGAAAAGCAAGAGAAACTGCTCTTTCTCACAGTTTTCTCCTATGGTGGACCCCTCAATGGCCCAGAAGTTCTGTGTTTACCTTATTTTGGAGCAGTTAGCAGGCTGTAAATCCCACTGAGGAGCCAGCAGCTTCTCTGTGGGAAACTCAGTAAGCTTCAATGCCATAAATTCTTTAAAATAGAAGGCAGCCTTCAAGGATGGTTGGACAAATGTGATTCATAAGTGAGACATCCAGATACAATAAGCTGGATGTATATGGATGGAGAGTAGGCTCATTAGAATTGCAGACCACAGTGAGCTGGGGAGGGCTGGAGGCATCTTAGGTGATGGGATTCAAATACAAACTGTTCTTCCAAAGTGCAGGTATGGTTTGCAGCAAATAAGGGAAAGGTCAACAGGGACAAGTGGTCACTAACCCACCTAAGTAAGCCAGTAGCCAGCTGTGCGAATACAAGACAGGAGTGCTCCAGTGGCAACAGCTCTGCAGAAATGGTCTGTGTTTGATGGTGAAACATTAGCTTGGATTGGAAGAAACCTTTAAAGGTTATCTAGTCCAAAAGGGCTTAGAGTGAGAAAGGACATCTTTGACTAGACCAGGTTGCTCAGAGCCCCATCCAACTTGACATGGAATGTTTCTAGGACTGGGACATCTATCAGCTCTCTGGGCAACCTGTGCTAATGTTTCACCACCCTCATCATAAAAAAGTTTCTTCCTTCTATCTAATTGAAATCTCCTTCTTTTAGTTTAAAATCATCACCCCCTGTCCTTTCACAACAGACCCTACTAAAATGATTGTCCCAGTCTTTCCTGTAGCATCTAATAATAGAAGTTAATAATGCACTAAGCCAGATTTTTGGGAGAGAATGATGAGCCTTTGTGAAGAAGCCAAGACAGCACCTGTCAGAGCTGACCCAGATATGGCTGATTTCTGCCCTGGGTCAAGTGAAAGGATGACCCTTTGTGTCACCTTCCACCACGGTGAGGCCATGCACTGAAATAGGCTAGCTCTGCTCCAGGTCACATCTCCAATTAGTCTGTATCTTTCAGGCTCCATCACAATTGATTATCACTCTGCTTTTTCTCCTTTCAAACAGTTAGGTGTTCTTTAAAAAAAAAACAAACACCCAGCCAGTACATCTGCTACATCAAAAGTAGTGGGATGAGACAAACAATTCTTTTATTTCCAAGATATTTGTGCTGTTCACGTCTCACAACTGTAATTCCAGAAAAGCAGAAAAGAAAATAATGTCAAGATCCTTGCTTTATTTATTTCTTCTCCTGAATTAAATTGGAGGATTTCTCCCTTACAACCATCTAACACAGATAGATTGCTTTCAAGACTTTTCTGACATTGTTGGTTCAATTTTGGGTTGTTTTCTTATCAGGGTGATGTATTAAAGTCTAAATGAAAACTATTTCCTTCACATCTTTCTAACAGCTTGTCACAAAGCATCATTGTGCAACAGTGTCATCCACAATTTTAATGATGACATCTCATTTCAGGAGGGCATGAGCTGAATCCCAATGAATAAATTCATGAAGTTTAACCTTTCCATGACCCCATTTCCACTGTGGGTTGGTTTTTTTGTTGGTTTTTTTTTCCCTCATCCCACCCCAGCTCATTAGCTGTCCTGACAAAAGCAGCTGAGGGGAGATGTGAGCTTTTATAATTGTGTTTGAAACAAAAAGAAACAGTGGGAGGAAGAAGAAAGGTGGAGAGAAGCATCATGTTTGGTCTGGAAATGATCTGCTGTGCATTTGTAAGCAAGTTAATTTTTCCACAGTCTGAGATGGTTCCTAACAGGAGTGTTGGGTCTCTGACCAGAAACTACCCTGACATTATAATTATGTTTGACCCTAACTAATTTCTTTCTAATGTACTGCAAGTGGCATTCAGCTCATTGAGATGCAGACTCCGTTCCAAGGACATCCTGTGGCTATCAAGAAAACCTCTGCCTCACACTCCATTCTCAGCAGTGTTTTCACTGTCAGCTGTCAACATGAGCACATGTTTAAGTTCCTTTTAAAATAAATCAGCCCATTTTGTCACCCTCTTACTGCTCTGCCAACTGTTGATCCCAGCGTCAAACCACTTTAATGTGGCGCCAGTTTGGTGCCCAAGCTACTGTTCACATTTCTGTTTGAGCATCTACTTTGTCCTTTTACCCCTTGCTAAGATTACTTAGAAGCTGAAAAAACAAAACCAAACAAAAAACAAACCAAAAAAAAAAAAAAAAAACACCAAAAAAACCCCACCCTGGGTTTCTGAAAGTTATTTCTCTCAAGGCAGCAACTGATGACTCAGGACAGTATATGATATAATGGGTTTTAACTGGCAGAAGGAAGATTTAGACTGGATGTCAGGAGGAAGTTCTTTACAGTGAGGGTGGTGAGGCACTGGTACAGGTTGCCCAGGGAGGTTGTGGCTGCTCCCTCCCTGGAGGGGTTCAAGGCCAGGTTGGACGAGGCCTTGAGTGACCTGTGCTAGTGGGAGGTGTCCCTGCCTATGGCAGGGGGTTGGAACTAGATGATCCTTGAGGTCCCTTCCAACCTTAACCATTCTATGATTCTATGATTCTATGTTTGAATCTGCATTGTGCAAATGCTTAGTGAGACTCATTGCCATGTTCCAGCCTTATATAGCATTACCTCTGTTGAGTGAAGGTTGTTTTTTTCCCCACTGGTTTTATGTTCTCCTTATCATGTTGTTATCTCTATCTTCACCATTGAAGGTGGCGATTTTGACACTTGTAAAATTGGAAATTCCCCTTTAATTTATTTCTCCTTTTTAACATAGTGGCTGGGACAGTCTTTGGGGCAATTATTTCAATAACATGCCCCAAATCTGTATTTGCTATACTCTATTAGTACACTTCAGTAAATGTAGCTTCTGTGAAATTGCTTTTTATCTCAAGCAGTAAACTCCTAACAACCTATCCCCATTTCATTTTCCTGAAATACCTATGAACTGCTCTAACTGAATCCAATGGATTGCAATTGTAATTTCATTTACTACTTTACATTTACAATGAAAAAGAATGTAGTTGACTCCCAGAGTACTATCATTATTGGTAGTCAGTATCTTTGGCTTTACTTAAATACTTCAATCTGAGGACAAATAGCAGCAATTTTCTCTTGTTGTTCTACACCAAGGAAAAGATGTTAGAGGAACGTGAGGGAACATAACAGTTTGTTGATGCTGGCTGAATTTATAGTGACTTGTTACTGGATGAAACCTGTTTAGAGCAAAGATATCTTGTTTATTGCAGGATTTTATGGGAAGCTCTCAAATTTGCATGCTGATTAGATGAAATGTAGGAAACCCCTCCCAGGAAGACAACAGGAAAAGAGGGTTATTAAAATATGAAATTGTGATTTACTCTAGAGGCGCGTGCAGTTTTGGGCTCCACCTGTTGAAGAGGGACAGGGATCTGTTGGAGAGGGCCCAGTGGAGGACTATGAGGATGATGAGGGGACAGGAGCATTGCCTGATGCGGAGAGCCTGAGGAACCTGAGGATTTTTAGTCTGGAGAAGAGAAGACTGAGAGGGGATTTAATAAATGTTTCTAAATATCTGAGAGCTGGAGGTCAGAAGTGGGACACAGACTCTGCTCACTTGCTCCCTAGGATAGGACAGGGAGCAATGGATGGAAGCTGCAGCACAGGAAGTTCCACCTCAACACAAAGGGAAACTTCTTTACTGTAAGAGTCACAAAGCACTGACACAGGCTCCCCAGAGAGATTGTGGAGTCTTCTTCTCTGGAGACTTTCAAGGCCTGTCTGGATGTGTTCCTGTGTGACCTGAGCTAGATAGTCTGGCCCTGCTGTGGCAGGGGGATTGGACTCAATGATCTCTTTGGATGCCTTCCAATCCCTGACATCCTGTGATCCTGTGCAGTGAGGGACACAGCTGTTTACAGTAGGAGAGCAACCCCCAAGACTAGGAAAATTATTATCCAACCTCTGTAAAGTTTTCATTATATATAAAAGTTTTCAAATCTGTATTTGATACAGACAGACACATAGAATGATTGTTCTTGTCTTAAATATCTGGGCTATTTGTCTTGAGGTTGGCACAAACTGAGTGAGATCAATAAACACAACAGAGTGATAGAGCACATTTATCTTCATCCTATGGCAAGCATTTCACCTGGCAATCTACCTCAGGCAGCCTTTGTCAGGCAGTGCAGCGAGTTGAAACCTCTGTTACCCCACCAAAACCCAAGGAGAAACAGGTCTCCTTGAGGAGTTATATGCCCAGAGGCTTTCCAACAACACCACAACAGACTTATAGGCATCTTTAGGCAAATGGTTTTTACTAGTAGGCTTCTGAGATTCAGGTCTAGAATTTTTTGCCCAACCATTGACCTTTTGCTACTTGTGACTGAATATCAGGAAGGATCTACAGGCTGGTGGAACACAGAGTCTCTGTAGTGTGTTTGGGCCCTTGCTAAGGTTTCTTTCTTTTTGCTGGATATTAGCTAGTTTCACTTTTATTGGTGTAAAGAAGAATTTAGAGCTTGTTCAGCTCAGAGAAGGATGTTGACTGAGTGAAGGAGAGGAGTGAAGAAGATGGATGTCCCAGATGAAGATCATAAAGCCTTGAAGAGATGTGCAGGCTGCTCTTTGTGGCATGAGTTCACAGGAGAAGATGACAATGAGTAACAGCTGATGTATCTGGATGGATGACAACAGGGAAAGAAATTCTCTCTTGCAGATGCAGATCATTCATGGATGATGGGGGTAGGATGGTGGTGGTTGCCATATCATTTGCAAGGAATAAAGATGTTCTGAGCAGGCCACACTTGTGATTCCTGTCACCAGTGCTATGAGTAGTGGCCGCATGAAGGATGACTTTTAAAAAGAAACATAACAAATACTGCAGTCTTTACCCGTTAAGAAGCAAGAGATATTTAAGTGTGGGACTGCTATATTTAAATAAAAACCTTTTTTCCTTCTTTTTTTTTTCAGCTTTTGAGGGGGTTTGCCTTTCTTTATTAAGGAGCACATACATCAAGTACAAGGTCACTTAGAATTTTACTGTGGCTACAGATGTCTAGGATTTGGTTGGGGTTTTTTGTTGGTTTGATTTTTTTTTTTTTTTTTTGCTAAAAATACTTGACCAAAACAATTCATCCCTTGTTCTAAGCTCAGTGACTTAAACCCTCAGATCTGTTGATGTACAAATTACAGCTGTCTCTTCTTCACCACTCAATGAAGAAATAACTGCCATTGTAACTAGAGCACATGGAGATAATTCCCAGTGACTGTAGCCAGCCTGAAGGAGCATGATGAGCTTGTGTGAATATGCTTTGTGACACTCTCCCTTCTAATCCCAAAGCTTCTTGATCTCCCCAAACTCCCAGTCCAGCAGAACTTCAAATCCTTCAAAGGAAAATACTTTATTAAAATATAAGCCTGAATCTGCCCCCATACAAGGCAGTGGTCATCTGGGCTGAGAGACAGTTTGGTTAGGGTGGCTTACACCAGAAGTCCCTTTTTCTTCCAAGAGGACACTAATAGTGAAGGGCTCTGTGAAAGTGATGGTGTGAGGAAAGAATGGTTTTATTTTTTCATTATTCACTGACACAAAATGACTGAGTCAGATGGAGTAGGTAAATGGGACAATAAAGGGAATCAAACAGGAAGACTGGGGAGAAAGGAAGAGGGGTGGGGGGAAAGTACAGGGAAGGGGAAAATGATGTATGGGTGTGGAGGTAGCCAACACTCAGGAAGGATATGTGTATAACAGCTTAGATTTTTAACTCCTAAGTATGCTGTACCTTCCTGATAAAAAGGACAGCAATGGGAGCAAATTCAAGGCTAAATGGCAGAATATCAGCCTCATCTGAAAAAAAAAGCTCTTAGAGGTCCTGGAAGGCTGCTGTGAGGCCTCACTAGAATCCAAGCTGTAGCTTTTCTGAGAACAGCTGCTCTTTGAAAGACATTTAAAACTCTCTTAAATCTCTTTACAAAGCAAAACTGTAGCTCCTTATACCACTGCTCCCCCTCCCCACTAACCATGTGCACTTTCTCTACTGTTCACTGATCTCTTCAAGATGAACTTTTCCCCTGTACTGATCCTGAAACTTCTGTCCACACATCATTGCCATTTCACTGCTGAAGTGCCTTTTATTCAGCTGCTAAGAATGAACACCTATATATATATTCAACTCTTGCAGCAGTGGCATAGGTGACATCTCCCAGGCACCACAGAGCTTGACAGCTCATCTTCTAGAGGTGTTGCGGTGTGAGCTGTAAGCTGCTGTCGGGTGTGGGTGTCCCTCTGTGACTGATATAACTGGTATTATAAAAGCCAGATGCTCAAAGGGGTCTGGTTTCAAGCAACCACAGAGACAGAATATTGATAGAAAAAGGAGCAGATATTTCAAGCATGCTTTTTAGAGATTTAGAGATGTTAAATACCTTAAAGAGAAAGTAAGAACTTCAGAAGTGGTCCTGAAGACCTCCATTAGTCAAAGGATTAAGCAGTGACTTAACAAAGCAGTGCTTTGAGAAAAAGCTGAACTCAAATAGCAAATCTATATTTAGGTGTTATAGAATGTTTCACTGATCCCTTTCTTTTTCTGTTAAATTGACCTTATTGCCCACAGAGGCTGAGAAGTCAGCTTGTTAACAGCTACTGTTGTGCTCTGCTCTCCTGCTCAGTTAGCAGCCTCAAATCCCTCATGCAGGCAAACAATATTTATGGCAGACAACAGTGAGACAAGTGAATAGATCTGCAATCCCCAAACCTCTCCTTCGTGCCATCAGCAACGTACAGCGGATACAGATTCAAAGGAACTCGAGAAGGAAGTTCGTTCCCCAAGGATGTAGGTCAGTTTGAAGGGATGCTATGTAACTACAGGCACATTTTTTGCCAGATAAATTATGACTCACAGTGTCAGGCACAGACTCTAATTGAGCAAAATGTACAGATCCTCTTATTCAATGGGGCTTTGTTTTGAACTAGGACATAGTTCCCATTCGCCTTGAATTATTCAGGAATGATTCCTAGATGAGGAGGAGAAACGCTGGGAGCTGAGAAAGCAAAGGGCAAAGGAAGCCTGAGGACCGGTCCTAAGGCTGATCTGTGTGATACACACTCTCACTTCTCAGTGTATATGTGGCTGTATCATTCAACAACCCTGTTAATATCAGATAATCTTAATTCCAGCTTTTGCTACATGATACTGTCGAAGTGCTTCATAAACTACTTGCTAAATCTGAGAATATTTAGCTGCTTTATAGTATCAGAAAGACCTATGGTGATCAGGGTATGTGACCTCTAATATGGAATCACAGAATGGTTTGGGTTGGAAGGGACCTCTGAAGGTCATCTAGTTCCATTTCTCTGCGGGGAGCAGGCTACATCTCTAAGTAGATCAGGTTGCTCAGAGCCCATCTAACCCGATAAGGAATGCCTTCAGGGATGGGGCTTCTACCACCTCTCTGGGCAACCTGGCCCAGTGTTTCACCACCCTTACTGTAAAAAAAATTGTTCCTGCTGTCTAGTCTAAAGCCCATCTCTTTTGGTCTGCAGGCTGCTATATAGAAATGTGACTGGTCAGCTTAGATTCCACTCCCAAGTTTAGGAAGCTAAATACTGACCAAATCAGGTCAGCAGAGAGTTTCACCTTCTGTTTTTTTTTCAAAATAGTCAAAGGGGACTTTCAGAGTAATTTTGTTTTCTTATTTTCAGAGGGCTTTGAGAGGGTTTAATTTTGTTTGTTTATTCATTTTGTTTCATTTCCTTGAAGAAGACATTTCTGATCTAGCTGACCTTCCCCACATTCACCCTCTGGAGCATGCCCTGTCCAGGAGTGATTGCTGGCTGGCTGCTCACACAGCGAGCAGAGACTTACAGCACAAACCTGGTTTAATTGCTGTCATCCTGCTTTTCATGGCAGTGTGAGCTGAGGAGACTTTGTGAGTAATGCCTCCTGTCTGACTTTTCTTAACAATAAGCATGAAAGGAAAAGTTATAAATTTTTCCATTGGCACTGACTGACACACACCCCATGCCAAGACACAATGAAATTGTATTTCTACTGGCAGCAAACAATTTTCAGTACCATTTTCTGCATTCTCTGATGTTCCACGACCACTACATAGCAGGGGAACTTTGCAAGTCTGTCAAATTAGATCACAAACACAATCATGTGGCCTGATTAAAAAGCCAGCTATTGTTTGAATTAAGGGTTTCTTTTCTTTGTTTCCATCTAGATAAGGCTGCATTTTTGCTCAGGCTAATGAAGGTGTTGATGCTCCCCAGGTTGCTTCTTGCTGCAGCAAATGTCACTTTCCCATGTCCTAGCTATAGACCAGAAACCAAACCCACAGGAGAGATCCAGACACACCTGGTTCTCATGATTTGTGCCATTGTTTCCACAGGCAGTATTGGTACCAAAACATCCAGGGTAATTACAGTGTCTGAAATCAGGCTTGGAAACATACTGATTCAGCTTCTTGATGGCTATAGTCTACTACAGCCGCTTTGCTCCTGACTGAAACAGAATGGTTTAGGTTGGANGAAGGAGTACAGGTGGGGTCTGAGGAGAGCAGAGCAAAGGGGCAGAATCCCCTCCCTTGCCCTGCTGCCCACACTGCTCTCGCTGCAGCCCAGCGCACAGTTGCTGTCTGGGCTGCACTCACACTGCTGGCTCATGTTCATCTCTTCATCATCCAATATTAAATAAGCTATACTAAATTTAGATATACTAAATAACATTATACTAGATACTAAATAAATCAATTCTTTACTATGAGGGTGTTGAGGCACTGGCACAAGTTGCCTAGAGAAGTTGTGGAGGCTCCAACCCTGTAATAGGTTGGGATGGATAAGGCTTTGAGCAACCTGATTTAGTGGAAGGTGTCTCTGTCCATGGCAGAGAGGCTGGAAGAAGATGATTTTTAATGTCTCTTCTAATCCAAATTAATAAAAATTAACTCTAGAATTTTAAATAGGCTTT
This sequence comes from Ramphastos sulfuratus, assembly GCA_013399055.1. Taxonomy (NCBI): domain Eukaryota; kingdom Metazoa; phylum Chordata; class Aves; order Piciformes; family Ramphastidae; genus Ramphastos; species Ramphastos sulfuratus. The sequence continues at coordinate 62,160 of WBNM01040770.1, forward strand.
GGATATAACCTTATTCACCAATATGTATATCATACAAAAATCAATAGCATGACTCATGTAAAAGTTAATAGCATGTGACTTATTACTTTGTAAAACACTACTTAACAAATGCCTAACAAAATGTACACTTCTTGCCTCCAAAGACTCACACTATGCATCTTGCTACCCTTCTGACAAGGCTTCCTATTCCTGAGTGAAAAGGACTCCAAAAACTCAGCTCAAGTCTGGAAAGGCAAACAAATAAAACCTGGCATGCAGCATGCAAATATTCTCTCCTGATGTAAATACTGCATTATTTATGCCCTGTCTGAGACAAGTGCTGGGCAGCTCGAGAACTCTGACCCAGTGGCAGAGTGGGAGCACAGCATGAGATGGATGTAGCCCTGGTCCCTAGTGTTGCTGGCAGGGCTCAGAACAGTGGATTTTTGCACCCAAGCACAGTCATCAGATAAAGGTTATGTGTCCATACCCTGGCATAGAGAAGGGAGTTGGCAGGACCCCACATCTCACTGTAAGGACTCTTTGCCCCACCAGCCTTTTTCCTTCTGCAAGCAAACCCACTGGAAATGCCAATAGGAGGAAGATGCTCATGGCCTGGGTGATAGCACCAAACTCTGGTGAAAGCCAGAAATGACAATATGACTCAGAGAACTCTCCTCATGATGGCTGTGAGCATTGGGGTAGACACCTCAGAAATATTTTGCTAGCATGTTCTACTCCAGGTTATCCAGTATGTCCCTACAAGTTCTCATCCTCTCCCCCTGTTTTCACTCTGCCCCTTGGAATGCTGATGACTTGTAGGCAGCTTTGTACTTTAGGGACTTCTTTGGGGTTCTTTGAGGATTCTTTTGGGTATTTTTGGGGGCATGGCTATGACTCAGTCAACCAGTCAACATTTTTGAAGGAAGGAGATTGCTGGGTGGAAGCACCTGGTTGTTGAGAGCATTTTCCTGCTTTGAATGGGCAAACCAGAGCTTGGAGAGGAGGGGATAAATTATTCAGTGATAGAGTTTTGCTGCAGAAAGAAGCACATTTCAAACCTTCAGAATGCTCTGTGCACTAGAAGTAAGGCTGGCAACACCACTCAGTTAATCCTTTAACAGAAAGAGCAGCCAGATTTCCCTCAACTTCTACAACTGCTGAAAACTCAGCACCAAATTGTCTCAGTTGCTACAAAAAGGATTAATTCTCTTTCAGCACTGCAAGATACAGCATTTAACTGACTTGAAAAATATACACATATGTAGATCTTTAGTGATGTTTTCTTTTTGGTGCAGCAATTGGGAAATCATTTTAACCTTGAATTTTTATTTTAGGGCATAAACATTTAATGACAGAGAAATTCTGTCTCTTTAATTTATGCTTTTGGGAAATGATACACATTTCTGTGAATATTAAACAAGAGTTTATATATAGCATTTAGGCAAAGATATACACAGTACAGTGAGCCAAAATTATGTCAAAAATGTTCCAGTGAACATATGTCACACATTTATGCATTTGCAGGATGTTTTATACTGACAGGCCAGCAGCTGCTTTATTTTGTTTCAGGGACCTCTGTGCAAATGTTCTGTCTCACTCCTACATTTAGTGATAGTTGAAAATTCATCCTGGTGACAACAAATTCACTAATTCCAGGTAGATTTTGTTAGAGAAGGAAAAGATTAAGTCAAGAAAACTCTCTGCAGTTGCAATATATTAATTCTTTTCTTTGGGAAACGAGGATCAGTGAAATCATTAATAACCCAACACTCTTTAGAAATGTCTGTTGACAGCAGCAGGGCAGAATCATAGAATGGTAAGGTTGGAAGGGACCTCAAGGATCATCTAGTTCCAACCCCCTGCCATAGGCAGGGACACCTCCCACTAGTACAGGTTACTCAAGGCCTCCCACTAGACACCTCCCACTACTACAGGCTACGCAAGGCCTCGTCCAACCTGGCCTTGAACACCTCCAGGGAGGGAGCAGCCACAACCTCCCTGGGCAACCTGGTCCAGTGCCTCACCACCCTCACTGTAAAGAACTTCCTCCTGACATCTAGTCTAAAATGCTTTACTAGGATGCTAGTCTAGGATGCTTTACTTTCTCTAAACTTTCTGTTTTGGTGTGATTTCAAGGAGATTTACTCTAACAGAAATGCTCTGTGCCTCTATGCTGTTCCTCACTTCCCAGCTCTTATGTTCTCAGGAACTGGAATAAGCTGCCCAGGGAGATGGTTGAGTCACCAACCCTGGATGTGTTGAAAAATCATTTGGGTGTGGTGCTTAGGGATATGGTTTAGGGTGAGTCTTGTAGAGGAGGGTTATTGGTTGGACTTGGTGGTCCTGAGGGGCTTTTCCAACTGGAATGTTTCTGTGATTCTGTTCTCACTGGAATGGAGAACATATGCTGTCCTCTTAAAGGATAGGAAGAAATGAATCACGATGATGCTGCCAATGTTTGCACTTACCAGGACAAGTTGATTTAACACTATCTCATTTCCTTCTGACTTGCATTTTATTCCAAAGTTGTTTAGTGTGAAGAGATTATAAAACTCTTCCAGAATCATCCAAAATGGAAGTTGTGACAGATGGCAATAAAACAAACAAACAAAAAAAAAAATCCATAATGGGTCCTATTTTGTTTTATACTATTAGAGCAAGGTTATTGCTACAGTTATGATCTTAAACTCTGTTTTATTTTTATAGCTATGATAGTAGTTAAAGTTGCCTTTGCCTAGCCAGCTGCCTTTCCTGAGAGCAATGTCTATAACAGCTTCCTGCAGCCAGTTGGTGGAGTAAATAATATGGTTACTGCTCTACACTGCTGGTTTAAAATCCAAAAGGGAAATAAACTGAAGTTCTTGTAATACCAGGGAAAAACACCTGAAAGAAAAGTGACAAAAGGAAAGAAATCCAGCTTTAAAAAGTGGATTGAATCAGTGGATTTACACCTCAGCAGTGGGAGAGGGGGGTCAGCAGTGCGGTCTGGTGGTCAGCAGCCCCACAGCATCCATCAAAAAGACTGCAAATAGAAGAGACTTTGAGGGCTTACTAGAATTTTTTTTTTTTTCTTCCCTCCATGGAAAGTATATTTCTTTTTCAGAAAGTTATCATTTGAATAAAAGTAACATTTTTAATTGAACAGCAGCTCTGGTGCATTTATCAACATCAAAGGTGTTTATATATTCAGACCAACCAATTTCTCAACAGGCTTAATTATCTGATTTTGATTTATTTTCAACAGCTCCTAATAGCCAAATTGCTTTTCTGAGATAAGTAACCCTGTAAACTAACAATATGTTTTAAAGAATATGCTAATGTTCAAACATTCAATATTTATAGTGGTAGTTGTTCTGCTTTCCTTTAGCTAAGGGAAAATAAATGGGATTTCAGTGAGTCACCTCTAACTGCTCTTAGCTGTTTCACTAAGCAGTTTAAATGCTTAGCACCTGTCTGATACAAGCCCTGTGTGATCAGACTGGAAATAAAACACTAAAAGTCATAGAATTGTGAAGTTTAAGTGCAGATCTCCTCACACATACGATGGGAATGCAGCATGATCATTCTAGTCAGATTGTCTTTTATGCTTCCTTGCAATAAGTGAACATATGGTGAATTAGGAAGTGATTCTTCTCACCTACCTCTAACACTAAGAAACACCAAAAAGATAACTATTTAGTCCAAGTCAGCTGCCTAGGCTCTCTTCATTCATGTCCCACTTTTCTCTGTAGTCATGGGGAGAGATAAGCACCTTCCATGTATCATTTAGGGGTATATGGAATTACAGAATCATAGAATAGTAAGGTTGGAAGGGACCTCAAGGATCATATAATTCCAACCCCCTGCCATAGGCAGGGACACCTCCCACCCATGTGGAGTGGTTCCAGAGGACTGACATGAAACTGATCAGGGGCTTGGAGCACCTCTGCTATGAGGACAGGCTGAGGGAGCTGGGGGTGTTCAGCCTGGAGAAGAGGAGGCTTTGGAGAGACCTAATAGCAGCCTTCCAGTACCTGACGAGGGCCTACAAGAAGGATGGAGGGAGACTGTCCACAAAGGCCTGTAGTGATAGGACATGTGGCAATGGGTTCAAACTAGAGAAGAGCAGATTTAGATAGGATGTTAGGAACAAGTTCTTTACCATGAGACAAGTGGAACACTAACAGGTTGCCCAGGGAAGTGATTGAGGCCCCTTCCCTGGAGATATTCAAGATGAGGCTCTGCAGGGCTCTGAGCAACTTGATCTAGTTGAGGATGTCCCTGCTGACTGCAGGGGAGTTGGACTGGATGACCTTTGGAGGTCTCTTGCAGCCCAGAGCATTCTGTGATTCTGTATTTTGTGTACATTTCTAGCCTTTAGAGGTGCCTGACACCTTCAGTTTGTTAGAGAGGGGACTCATAGTGCCAGTTTCAGCTGCACACCTGAGTTTCAAGTGGCAGAATATGGTTTTCAAACACATGTGGGTACAGAACCCCAGATTACACAATTTCAGTAACTGGTCTCATGAACTAGGTCACCAATACTTAGGAATGGTTCTAGGGTTGTCATGGGCTTAAAGAAAGATAAAATACTATTAATTTTTTTTTTTTTAAAATCCCAGTCACAGGGGAGAGGAAGAAAATACAACTTGCAGCTGCATTTTAGCAAGTTACATTGGCTTAAGAATTGTTCCTAATATTACTGTGAGAAACTAGCAGTATATTTAAAAACAGAGAAGACTGGGAATTCTTGCTATTATTACTTCCTTTCTTCAGGAGCTCATTCCAAGGTTCCCTCATCTTTGCTGAAATTCTCTCCTGTAATACAGAGGATCATGAAATGTCCTCTGAAAAGAGAGAAGCTCTCAAATCTTTGCCTTATTCCCTCTAGGTCAGACAGGGCAGGGATGGAGATGAGCACAGTAGACAAAGACTGTCTCCTACTGTCTGCAGTGATGTGGCAGATGGACAAATCACACTCAAATCTAACAGTGGTTGAAGGAGACTTTGAAGATGATTCCTCCTGAAAAGATGTCTTAATTGATAGAGCAGAAATGTGGTGAAACTGAGCAAGCCCTTTTCTGTCAGCAGAAATGAACACATGTATCAGTGACTGCACTTAATGCTCAGCTACGATGCCACTCTGATCCAGTCAAGCTACTAATACACCTCAAAATATTCTCTTACATTAGAAACAGTAATGCCCAGTAAATGGGCATTCATTTCTATGTGTTACATTCAACAGCAAGATATTAAGACAGATCTCATGTTTAGCAAGACATTGCACTTTTGATATATTTACCTACCTTTCAGCATCTTCGTATGCCTTGTTTGACCTTGATTTAATCCTCCTGTCTTTCCTCTCCTTGGCTTCTTTACTCCCATTCTCCTCCTGCTGTGAAACATGAAGAATCTGAAACATTCAGTTGTCTTCATGGAACTGTACATTTCTATCAACAACACTTCAGCTGTCATTTTTCACTACAAGTCTGTACTCAGGCTAGTACATGTAGAATGTATTATGTAATTTTGATTAACTATATTCCACTAATATTTTTGCCATGAAAAATAAAAGACAGTAACAATCAGATCTGTTCTTAATCATAATATCCCCCAACTTGAAATGTTACACATGCATGATGCAGCAGGGGTTAAGTTTCTTTAGTGAATCTAAGCTTAGTTTATAGGACTAAGGTATAATCTCTTAGCTGATTAACTATTCAAAAAACAACAACAAAAAATATTCCAAGTGTGTCTAAATAGCACAATGTTGGATTTTAAAATGTGACTAAAGAATGCCTTGAGCTGGGGAGATTTTTGCTAACTGCAAGTGAATTAAGTTTGCTATTCAGATTTTTTTCCCTGAAACATACAGGTAGCTAAAATGATTTCAATTACTTCATGATTCTCTGTTTCCTGAAGTAATGCACATTGCCTTTTGTATCCATCTATTCAAGCAACTGGGTAGTATGGGCAGGTGTGCCCCTCAAAGCCAGACAGAACAAAGGCCCTATACCTCATGAAGGCAGTGGGAACACAGGTGGATTCATGCTCTGCAGAACTGAACAGGGCTGATATTATTTGACATGAAATGAAGGAGCTCAGAGCTGAAGTACAAAATGCACGCAACACATTGTGTATTTTGAGATTTACACACACACATGGCACAGAACAGAATCATAGAATCATTTACATTGGAAAAGACCTTTAAAATCATCAAGTCCAACCATTAACCCAGCACTGCCAAGTGCACCACTAAACTATGTCCCTAAGTGCCACATCTACACATCTTCTGACTATCTCCAGGGATTGTGACTGGCATATTTGATCACAAAGCAGCAAAATTCCCCTGTGTGGTCTGAAATGGATATTGCATTTTAGATGACTACAGTGAAATACTAAAAATGGGAGGGTTTGATCTTTGTATTATAATTGATTGACTTTGGATTTCACAATCAATTAAAAAACAGCAAGTTTGGTTTCCTAGCAGTCATAAATTACAGATAAGACAGACCCCAAGACAAACTCTAACTTTGTTAGTAGGATGGTGTATAACTTTCCTGTGACTTCCTTTACTCCTCTTGCTAATATTTGATGTTTGAGGGTGAATAATGCACATCAGCTCTCATCTCAGAGGCTCCTGCGATTTTCATATCTTGAGGCTCAGTCTGATCTTTTTCTACATCCTATGGCTCTTTCTGGCTTTTGATAAAGCTATGCTTTGCATTCTCTTTGGCTTCCAGTATGCCATTTGTGTGTTATTTATAATGTGATCTGCTGCATTATGGAATACACTTTGCATACTCCAGACAGTCTTAGAAAAATCAATAAATCTTTAGCCCTTTAAAAGGTTACATTGCCGCAGTCTGCATTTGTCCTTTGTAAGAGATGTGGGACAATGGCCAAAGTTTCTAGATCCTGCTATACTGCAAGTAGTAAATAATAACTATCTCAAAGTCAAGGCAAGACTCACCAAGCCTGGGCTCTTCACCATCCTTGTGCCTCCACTTCTCTTCCTCTTGCTGAACAAACCATGAGAAGGAGGGCGAACTGAAAGTGGAAACATTAAAAACCACAGGCTTAATGCTCAGGTCTTAGCAATGCTGCTGTGGCCTTTGCCTCTCTTAGAACCTTTCCTGCTTTGCTCTTCTGCACTAAGCAAATAGCAATGATTTTCTTCAACAGCAGAGCAGACAGCAGCTGCTCATATTTAGTGGACAATCTGTGTTCCCAGGCATCAGGTAAAAGGAAGGGTTGTTCAACATCAAAGAGCCCCAAATCATGCAGCAGCTTGCATGTCTACTCTTCCCTCCAAAAATGATGTGCCTTTCTGCTTCCTCTAGAATTATTTCCCTCATCTGTCTGCTTTCTGCAACAACAACAACAACAAGGTTGTTTTTTTCCATCCTTTCATTTTTGATCAGACACTTGTTTGTTTCATTTTAATGCCAAGGGCACCACATCAACAAACTACTTCTTCCTGTTATCTTAATTGTTTTGATCCACTACAGTGGAAATAATATTTGAGCACTGAGACACAGCAGGGTTGGAAAACATAGTTGGTGACATTGAAGAGGTCTCTGTATTTAGTGAGAGGTTAGTGATTAGTGGTGAAGGAGACAGTTAGGGCCAAACTAGAGCTGTAACAATTTTCAGAAGATGTCTTAGATTTATACTCCCTGTAAATGTTTGCAGCCCTATTTTCTTTAGAGGGTAGTTAGGTGAAAGATGTTGCTGAAGAAAATGTGACCAACCCCCAGGAGCTAGAAATGATCATTCTAGCAAGACTGGGAGTCCAATTTCTTGTTGGCTCAGGAGCTGGGATAAGCTTTATGTGCTTAGCCAAACATATCCTTTAAACTCCATGAGTTCAGCCATCCCATTAGGTAAGCTAACTGGCTTAATTATCCCTGAAGAGCCAGGCCAGATGTTGGCTGCCCTAGCACACAACAGTGTTCTCATTGAAATTCATAGCTCTGAACAGATTTTATAAAAAGCAGTTCTTTAAAAGGAATCTCCTGAGTGGGATTTTGCCTATGCAGGTGGCAAAAGGGTATTGATACAAGAGCCTGCACTTAACTCACAGATCCTTTTGGGACTGCTCTAAGCATAACCACCTCACCAACATCCATACAGGGTAGGAACATTGCACTGTGGTTCAGTACCTTGTGCTAGTGAGGACTTGATGGTCTTCACACACATACAGAGAGGATTGAGAGCATTCTGATTTTGTCCTCCAAAGTTGTGTAATGAGGGAAGGGGACATCAGAGGGTAGAAACCATGGTGGGGTTTATTTCTACCAATCTGCCATGCTTTTGGAAGCTAAGCAGAGCAGATAATGCACCACAGGAGTGCAGCATCCAGAAGTAATTTATAAACAAATCATCCTTGTAGGTAAAAAAATGCATTACCTGAATTATTTCCACAGCATCAGCATCCATTTCTAGTGTTACCCAGCACTCTAACTTGAAAGCAAAAAGGTTTGCTTCTCCTTTTTTTCTGTAATATAAGCATATGTTAAGGTATTATCACAGCTCTTCAAAGCACAAAATTCCTGGGTTTTGCAATCAGCAGAACTGAGTGAGTAGTGAGGAACACAAAAGTAGTTGCTGTGAACCCCTACACCGCTGGACTTCCCATGCTGCTGGTAGAAGCAGCTATTTCCTTCCCATCATTGCAGCTCTGCACTGACTAACAAACCATGTCAGCTTGTCTGGCTATAGCCAAGACCTGCGCTTTTCCTCCTTTTCCTCTCCTCTGTGTTTTGCTTTTGATAAGACTGAGATAAATCTGAAAGCACTGCTCCTCAGTACTGCTAACCTTGCTGCTCTCCTATCATTCCCCCCATGCTTTTGCCCAAGAATAAGACATCTCTCATCAAGAATAGCAATGCCAGGGCTTGTGTGGAGAGCACACACACAATAAGCTCCTTCTCAGCTAGGAAAGGCAAATAGTTCTTGGAGAGGAGTTGTGAACTTTCAATGACAGTTGTTTAGTGGGCAACATTTGCTATGCTGTGTAACTCATCAAGGATATGTAAGCATATTCCCTAATGCAAACTCAACTACTTCTTTTCATCTTTTTCAAAAGCCTGAGCAGAACTTTAGCATGCAGTGCAGCTTCCCTTGGGATTTAGCTCTAAAATATTCAACATTTAGTTTGAAAAAATATATTTTTTTCCCTGAAATTTCACACTATGCAAAAGTTTTCAGTTTTTGTTTTTGGGTTTGTTTTTTTTTTCTTTTTCTTGCTATGTGCTTCTGAATTTTTTCAGAAATATTATGGGCCAAAAGAGCTAAGAGGCAGATGCAGGCTCTATTCTCAGCTCTGCCATTAACTGTCTGAAACAGATGTGAAGTAGGATTGAGTTCTAGGGTCTATAGAGTGCTCATACGAATGGAGGAGTGATGATGATGATATACAGAGACAGGGGTTCAGCAAGACACATTGCTGCATGGCAACAAGGCTGCCTCAGCAAACCCCCTATCTTCATGGTGTTGAATACAGGGTTGAGGCATTGGAGAACAGCTTGTATCTCCTGTGTGTCCTCCATGCTTCTAAGAATGTTCCTACTTTTGGCTCCTCATTCTCGTTTCATTCTCTTTTTTCTTTTCCTGAGAGATTAGGAGCCTTGGTGGTTGGCTCAGACCACGCTGGTTTACGTCCAGCAAGGAAATTTTGGGAACAACCAGCCAGAGCGACCCCAGAAGAACACACCTGCAATGATTAGTTCTCTGTCTGTTGGCAAAGCAGAGTACAAAACTGTCCCAAAGACTGAGTACAGTCAAGGGACTCGTGATCTTCTAGCAGGGTGAGCATGGGAAAGGGAAGAAACTTTATGCATTTAATGCATTGTTTGTCATCAGGTATTTTCTTGTCTCTGTTTCTGGCAGCGAAAAAATTATCCTGTGAAATAAACTTCCACCAGAGCCTCACTACTTGACACACTTGAAGTTAAACTAGAAGAAAAATACACTAACTTGTCAGTAGGGAACACGTCTGCACTGGCAAGGCAGGAGCTTAGATGAGCTGTTGCAAACCTCCATCTCTACATCCACTATGCCACTTTGTTTTGAAGAACAGAGGGTGGCAGGGCAACACCAGACAGCAGGCAGGACAAACCCCAGGTTGCCACCACTTCATTCATTAGTTGGCTGGAGTTTCTGACTTCTGAACAGAAGTAGGTACTGCTTTCAAGGTTCATCTGGCAGGGATGGATAAAAAGGCTGACTATGCACAGAAAAACAACACACAAGAGAACAAGCCAAATTAGTGTGATGCACTATCTTTTGGTTCATACCACCTACCAAAACAGATGTCCTATTTTTCTGCACTTCCCCAGCTGATTGGGAACAAATAATTTGTCATTTGTGGTCTTCCTTAAGAGATTAAGTCACCATTTTCTCCACCCACAAGGATATTTTATGGACCTTTAAAAAAATAAGCTGCTACTTAAGCAACTGTTGCTTCTGAATGAATGTTAGTCATTGCAGGATACCTTATTGAGGCTTTTCAGTACTTAAAGGTGGCCTATAAGAAAGTTTTTTTAGTACAGTTTTCTGTGACAGGACAAGAGGTGATGGAATTAAACTAAACAAAGGGAGATTTACATTAGATAGAAGGAAGATAGCCTTCCAGTATCCGAAGGGGGCCTACAGGAAGGCTGGGGAGGGACTATTGACAAGGTCTTGCAATGGCAGGACAAGGGGCAATGGGTTTGAACTGGCAGAGGGAAGATTTAGACTGGATGTCAGGAGGAAGTTCTTTACAGTGTGGGTGGTGAGGCACTGGTACAGGTTGCCCAGGGAGGTTGTGGCTGCTCCCTGCCTGGAGGTGTTCAAGGCCAGGTTGGATGAGGCCTTGAGTGACCTGTNGAGTATAATATAGTAGTAGAGTATAATATAAAATATATTTTTTTCCCCAAGTTAAGCTTTCGAAAGACATCTATTTCTTCCTTTAAGCTTCTTTATTCTGGAAGTACATTAACGTGTGTAAGGCATTCTGTTGCCTCCTGCTGCTGTGAAAAGTGAAGTCCTCTGCAGGATTATGATGCTTTTTGGCAGAGAACAGACCACTGCATATGATTTCAGAGAAGCTTTTCAGAGGAAAGGGCTTTAACCAAGGTATTTTCATCCTCTCTCAACTTACGGGCTTCCTCCTGAGCAATGTTGGGTGCGATGACTGAAGAGGACTATGAACTACTGAAGTTCTCACCTTGCAAAGGTGCTGGTCCCAAGGTGAGAATGACAGAAGGTGCTCCAGCAGCCATGGCAGATGCCACAACATCATCCTGCAAAGAAGAATGAGAGCCAAGCTCTGCCTGTCAATGGCAGTGACGCCGAGCAGGGCAAATTCCCATCTGCACTTAATCAAAGTAGCTTTCCTTCCCTGAGCAGGTACTTTATTTAGAGAAGAGCTGTTGCTTTGATTTATATGGCAACATGAAGCTGATGTTAATTTCTAACAGCTTCCTTGTGTGCCTCAACGTTTCAAAGTGATGAAATATTTGCATATATATTAGAGAGGATACTGCAATGGTTCTTTTATGGGTACACCCTCGCATTTTATTGCGTATTGCAGGTGATCATTCCTAAAGGGAAAAAAAATGAGCTTACTGCCACATTCCTTGTGATATCTCCCAGAATACATTACAGAGCTTAATTGACATCATTATTTCAAAATGCCCACAGACTCAGGCTGGTTTATAGGCCTATAAAACCAGTTCATTATTCTCCTCTCCTGAATTGCAGAAAATTTTGTTTGTATCAGATAAACTGGTTTACAGCTACGTCTTGGAAAGGAAAACAAAAAAAATTTCAGTGCTCAAAGGAAACTTAATAGAATGTGAAAATAGTTCTTGGATTCTGCCTTCTAGCTCATTTTTCTTTCTTTTCTTCTCAAGTTTAGACCTGTTGCACTCCAGGAATTTTAGAAACATCATTAGCATAAAGAACAGAACTGCTCACAGTTTGCTTGTTTGTTTATTTGTGTTAAGCAATAAAAAAACACACAAAAAAAACAAACAGGAATTGTTTTCATTTCTTAAGTAAGACTTTGGTATCTAAGCTAAACTCCACATATGCATGTTGCTGAAAATGCTAAATATTTTGTCATTGTTTTTCAGTGCTGCATTTGGCAGTTTCTCTACTCAGGCTCTTATCACAGTACCAGGGACATAGTCATTATTCTTAATTCCCGTGTGCATTACAACTGATGAAAAATATCTTTGACTTACTACCTGCTTTCATCTACAACCACCAGCCCATTATCAGCATTCCTGTTTATGAGGGGAAAACATAAAGAATAATAGAATCATGGAATGGTTTGGACTGGAAGGGACCTTTAAAGGTCATTCAATCAAAACCGCCCTGCAGCAAGCAGGGACATCTTCAGCTAGATCAGGTTGCTCAGAGCCCTATGCAACCTGTCCTTTAATGTTTCCAGGGATGGGGCTTCTACCATCTCCCTGGGCAACCTGTGCCAGAGTTTCACCAATTTCTTCTTTCTATAGTCTTGTACTCTTGCTTCTTAAGGTAGAGTGGAAATCTTCTGATAATGAGCTCAGTTACATTGTTTCCATCTCCCTTAAATTGAAGAACAATGACTACTGTCTGAAGATGAAGTAAATGGCTACAACAGCTAACAGAGTAGCTATGGTTATTTTAAACTCTATCCTGCATACATACTAGGGAAGTGAAGCAATGTGATGCAGGTGTCCCTTGCAGAGCTCTTCTTATAGGCATCTCTTCTTTGTGAGGTAGGTAACAACCGTTCTCACTTTGTGTTAAGAAAACACCCTCAAGGCAGCCATAGCATCCATTAAAAGTTTGTGTTCATGTCCCCCTTTTCTCTCCAAACCCTTTGACAGAAATAGTTCTGCCCTGTTGCTTCTTACTGACACAGCTCCTTCATTGGGACTCACAGCCTTCTTGACACAGCATAGGAAAGACTTGAGATTCATCTCAGTGAGCAGCTGTGGATTTTGAATCCTTTCACTGATGGTCACACACTGATTTCTCCAGCTTCAGGGCAATTGTTACTCATTCCACAGCTTCTTGCTTACAGCAGGCATTTGACATACAGCTGGCTAGATGTTGTAACTTGATGAAGGGGGTTCTGAAGGGAAACTCACTCCATGTGGTGGCCCAGGTCCTCTCCTCACACACCAGTAACTGAGGACATAGTTGTAAAACTGTTGACCATTCATTGGAACTCAAAAGTGCGTTCAGAGTGGCACATCTTAATCCATTTTTCTGGTGGAATAGCACAAACTTCTTGCTTTATAGAAGATGAATTATATAAGGAAATCTGAAGGAGCTGGATATTCTGGAGAGTGAACTTTATATTGCACAGCAAAAGTAGCCTTGGTGTGCCTTAGTCTAATTCTGAAAGCTGGCTGGTTTTCTCACCTAGCCAGCCACAGGAGATGCTACGGAGACATTGAGTAGGATCAGTGATTTCCAAGGAGTTCACAGTTCCTTCTCTTTTGTTACATGTTACATTCAGAGCACTTCATGACCCACCTCAGCCCAATTTCTCCTCCACTCCACTCCCCGGCTGGGTGCCCTGGGGTGGTGACATGGTGTAGTGGTTCTAGGCGTTACCCACCCCACACACAATGAATTCACCCAGACGAGACTCAGCCAGCTGGAAGTTAAGGAATGAAGTTTTCTATTCACGGCTTGGCACAGTATACAAACAGATATTTACAATGTACTACAATTATTTACAGCTGTATACAGAAATATACAAGCTAAAAGTAATACAGAAACACAATACCCCTCCCGGAAGTCAGAGTGCCCAGCAGGGGCTCGCAACCACCCTTCCACCTTCTTTCCATCCCCCTTCCTTATCCCAGAACCTGCCTTATGTGCAAGGTGAGTAGGAAGGATGGGCAAGGGGGGTTAGAAGCAGAATGATGAGTTGGGTTACACAGCTCCAGCTAGAGGCAGTTAATACAGCAGAAGCCAGGGAGAAACAGACTGCCTTATCTATGTTTGTGTTCTGGTTTTTACACATCTCAGCAAACCTATGAGTGAAGTAGACATCACCATTGTTTTCTTTTCACACCCTATAATCTTATTTTTTTCATTAAAATATTCCAATTAGCTTCAAACCAGTACGTATGGGCTCCCACAGTGCCCCAGGCCTGGAGGTGCAACCCAGCACCCACGAGAGATCCCACGCTCCACAGAGCAGCAGGATTTATGTTGAAAATGTTAAGGGACTATTTTTACCTGCTAAGACTGATAATGAACTGCATAAATAATTTAAAAAAAAAAATATTAATTTCATGTGCTACAGTCGTAAATTTCACTCTGAAGGTGCTTTTGTGATTTCTAAAGTATTTTATTAATTTATTGTCCATTTCTCTCCAAAAAAAGCATCTCTAAAACACCCAAACTGAAAATCCCAGAGATGGAGACCACAACTCCCCCTTTGGACTTCTGCTGATTTCCAAAAGCTTTTTTCTTTTCTTGCTTTTCCCAGTAGTTTTTCTTTTATTCAGAACACCAGAGTAATCAAATCATGTTTGTGCTGTGCTAAGAACAACCAGATTTAAACATGACTGATGGCTGTAGCTTAGCAAAGGTCTGTCTGTGCTCCAAATCTATACACGCCAACTTTGCATAGCAGAGAGGCTGCACTTTTGCCAGCTGTTGAGAGCACTTAAAGCCACTGGTCTGAGGAAATGCTTTAGTTGTTATTTGATTTATACTTTGCAAGTACTTTGAATTTTCAAATTTGGCATGCGTGCCCAGAAATCCTATGTGTTAATCTATTTAATGCAATGGCCCAAAACTCCCCTAGTCCTTTATAAATTAATACCTGAAGATGGAAGATAAGTGATTTTAAAAAAGTTTTGTGAAAATCAGCCTTAACAAATCAGATTCTGTTCTTGAACCAGAACGCCAACAGCAAAGCCAACAGCAGGGCTGGCTCAAATTCCATCAGATCAGAAAACACATCCCCTTTTGCTCTGTGCTTTTGCAGACTGCATTTTCCAGTCATGCAGCAACAGACTGAAGCAAAATCATAGATTTGCAGAATCATGGAATGGTTCGGATTGGAAGGGACCTTTAAAGATCATCCAGTCCAACCCCTCTGCAGTGAACCTCTTCAACTGCAGAAGATCACTCAGAGCCCTGTCCAACCTGATCTGGAATGTTTCCAGGGATGAGGACTTTATTACTTCTCTGGGCAACCTGGGCCAGTGTCTCATCACTCTAGTTGTAAAAGCTTTCTGCCTTATATTTATAATATTATATATATATACATATAGATGATATAGATATAGATGATATAGGTGATATAGATATAGGTGATATAGATATATTATCTGTGTATATATATTTTATATATTAAATGTAATAATATATAATAATTTATACTATAAGCATATATTATATATGCCTATAAATTCATAGATTCAAAATGCATAGAATGGTTTGGGCTGAAGGGTCCTTGAGGATCACCTAGCTCCAACTCTCCCCTGTCATGGACAGAGACACCTCCCACTAGGCCTGGTTGCTTAAGGCCATGAGTGTCTCCAGGGAAGGGGCATCCACGACCTCCCTGGGCAGTATCCAGGGTCTCACCACCCTCACTGTAAAGAATTTCTTTCTAATACCCAGTCTAAATCTGCCCTTCTCAATCTTCAACCCATTCCCCCTCATCCTATCATTACAAGCCCTTGAGAAAAGTCCCTCTCCAGCTTTCTTGTAGGCCCCTTTCAGGTACCGGAAGCCGAGCAGGTGGAACCTACATAGCACAGGCTCACAGGGTGTTAGGGGTGGGAAGGGACCCAAAGAGATCAAGTCCAACCCCCCTGCCAGAGCAGGACCAGACAATCTAGCTCAGGTCACACAGGAACACATCCAGATGGGTCTTGAAAGTCTCCAGAGAAGGAGACTCCACAGCCTCTCTGGGGAGCCTGTGCCAGTGCTCTCTCACTCTTACAGCAAAGAAGTTCTTCCTTGTGTTGAGGGAGACTCCACAGCCTCTCTGGGCAGCCTGTGCCACTGCTCAGTCACCCTTACAGCAAAAAAGTTCTTCCTCATGTTGAAGTGGAGCTTCCTGTGCTGCAGTTCATACTCATTGCCCCTTGTCCTGCCACAGGGCATAACTGAGAAGAGTTTGTCCCCTCCTTCTTGTCCAGCAGCCCTCAGATATTAATAAACAGTGATCAGATCCTAAGTCTTCACCAGCCCAAACAGCCCCAGGTCCCTCAGCCTCTCCTCACAGGGCAGTGCTTCAGCCCCTTCAGCATCTTTGTAGCCCTCCCTTGGACTCTCTCCAGTAGATCCCTGTCCCAGGCTGGGAGCTATGGGGTTAAAAAATCCTCTAAGGACTAGAATATTGTTATTCAACTCCATAATTGTGCTATCTATTCATAAACTCTTGTTCAGCTCACTCTCCTTTCCTCCCCTTCCAGCCTTGTGTCTGGCTGGAGCTGCTTTATCGGGACAGACATGTCAGGAGCAGGCCTGTTTTGGAGCCTCCGGAGGCTGTGCTTAGGCCTCTTGAATGGCAGAGACATGGTCAGGGGAGAGGATTGGAGCAATGGGGAATATAGATTTAGTTTTGGGTTGGAGGAAAGTTCAAGGGAGTTTGCTTATGGATTTTGTATCTGCCTTGTAATGTCTGTCTGTAACTCTCTCTCAAAATATAACTGGTTTTCTCCAATTTGAGAGCTTCATTCTGTCCGCTCTTTAAATCCAAGACAATCCCTGTCCCTCCTGAACTGG
>WBNM01040771.1:0-56450 GCA_013399055.1 Ramphastos sulfuratus
GTTCCCAACCTGGGACAGGTGGTCAGTCATCATGTCATCATGCTGGACCTAGGAATTCTTTGGTTTGGCTCTTCTAGTATAGATGACTCAGGACTGCCTTACTCTGTGTGCTCCCTGGCATTGCAGTGGGAGAGCTCCTAGGCTTTTTCTGCACCAAAATGCTGCACACATCAGTATATTGTATCTTGTTTCCCTACTTAGATACTGAAGACATAAGGACTGCAGAGGTACTTTGACTATATCCTAAAAGTCTTTATGAAGCATTGATTGGCCAAGAAATGAGAAGCAGCAGGAAGCCACAGCTTTCTGACTTAGGAAATCATAAGTCTTCCATACAGTTCATCTTGTGCTTTACTGACATGATCTCACTTGCTAATGTTTTTTGCAGAGCATCCTATGTAACAACATAATTAGTGGAAATTACATTTTATTTTTAAATCATCCCCTTTCCTTCCTGATTTTTTTTTTTCATCTCTAAATGTCAACTTTTATGGTAAACAGTGGTGTGCTGCAGAGGCTGAACAGGAATACACTCGTGCAGGAAGAAATCTGCTGTGGGAGGTTCTGAGGCTGAGTTCAACAGGAGCTCAGCTGGTTGAGATCATTAAAAAAAAAATTCCAGGCACTTCAAGTCGTTCTTGGTTTTGGTTTTTTTTTTTGGTTTTTTTTTTTTTTGCAGCTCAAGTCATCCTGCCATATCAGGTATTAAAGGCCTTGAATTATGAGTGGCACTGGTGAATTGCTAACACATATCCAAATCTTACAGATCAAAGGTAAATGATAATGTTAGAGCACCAAATCTATTCAAACGTGGTACAGTAAAAATCTCCCTCCCTTAAAATGGTAGGAATTACTTTCCACACAATACTTACCTTCATCTGAAAGATGAAATTCAAATAAGTCAGAGCTCTGGCAAGGGATGCTTTTAACTTTTCTCACCCATTATTTTTCATTTCGAGCCATTCCACTCTGCCTTACGAACTCTAGATGATATTAAGAATTCTAATACACTTTACGCTTTGCTTTTTCTTGTCATTATGGAAAGCTTTTTGGGAGCAGACATGGCTTCCTTATTGAACACATATGCACACCTGACATCAGACTTCTTCAAGCCCTCTTGCAAAAAAAAACAAAAAACAAACCAAAACCAACAAACCAAACCAACAAACAAAAAGTACAAAAAAAATACATAAAAAAAAAAAAGACAAAATAGTTGTTTATCTAATAGGAAACAGAAGATACTAGCAATTTCTCG
The DNA here is from genome assembly GCA_013399055.1 of Ramphastos sulfuratus. Taxonomy (NCBI): domain Eukaryota; kingdom Metazoa; phylum Chordata; class Aves; order Piciformes; family Ramphastidae; genus Ramphastos; species Ramphastos sulfuratus. The sequence continues at coordinate 1,256 of WBNM01040771.1, forward strand.
AAACTGCACTAATCCCAGTCATGTTTTGAAAAGCTAGAAAGATTTGGGAAAGTTAACAAATCTAAACACCTAAATGTTATTTAACCACCAAAATAAACTTATGGGTACTATAAATTGCAACGCAATCTCATTGTACTCTTTGAACACCCATGAGCCGAGACATCCCATCTGCACTGCAGGCTGGGACTATCACTGTTACCACTTTACACATTGGAAAACTGAGGCATGTATAGCAAGAGGAGGTTTGCCAAAAGTCATAGACTTCTGCAGCTTAGTCTCACATTTCCTGCCACTTGTTAATCTGAGCTGTTTAAAGTTTGCTCCTTATGACATTGATCAGGACAGATTGAAAGCATGCTCCCAAAACTAAGGGAAGTTGAGAAGACAATGAAGAACCTGGAAAGATGAAGACTCTAGAAATTGGATTCTGGGCATGTATTGCCAGAATGGAGGATTTTTATTTAATTTTATAGAAAAATGTTCGGGTTATTTTACACTGAGATGCAAAATCTCATTTGCAGCCAAGCCCCGGAGGGAGTAAAAGGAACTTGGAGAGCTCATAAAGACAAGTGTAATAGGATTAATAAGAAAAAGGCCTAAGACATAAGCCTTCATTGTACACATTTCTTGCTAAATTTTAGTACTGATGAAGGGTGAAATGCCAAGACTTAACCACACGCTCACGATCTGGAGGCAGTAGCAGAGTATCAGTATTCAGATGGGTTTCTTATGCCACCATTTAAAAAGCAACCCCTCTTGGGGTGGGAAGGGAAGGGAAAGATAGGAGTCATGAATAATGGCAGCTCTCCTAATATGGGAAATATTTTTCTGCCATTTAATTTTGGCTGTGTTCTGAGTTGCTCTCCACAGTCTTCCACCATTTGACACTTGCAGAAACAAAGGTCAAAGGCTTACATTAAAAAGCAGCTTTTCCTTGCCCACAAAGAACTACAGTCCCTGCTGCTTGGGTCTCATCTCTTCACTTATCTCTGATATAGGTTTTTGGTGCCTCTTGTAGCTTTGACATGTGTTTGATGAGAAGGACGTTGGAGAGAGGAAAGGTACAGAGAAGAATTTCCATAGGTTTGCTATAAAGATGAATGTCATTGAGACAACCTTGAAAGGGCTTGGGCCAGGGCAGTCCTCCCGTTCGTACAAGAATGGGCAAAGAGCAGTAACACAAAACAAAGCTCATTTGCTCATGCTAGAGTTCAAGTGAAAGGGGTGGTTTATCATTAGGTCACAACTCAGCTTGTGTTCTAAAGTAGAAAGGCAATTGAAGAGAATAGATCTGTTTAGAGAGATCAGACAAAAAACCGGGGCATGAACACAGCAGGTCCCTGTCCAGCCTTCCTACCACATGGAGAAAATGTGTCCACACACTGTGCTCATCCTCCTCAACTTGATTGTGGCATAGCTGGTCTGCTGGAAGTTCATCCAGTCCCAGCACCTGCACATGAAGGAGTTTTTCCTAGGCAAAGGATGGGGACCCTGTGACAAATGAGAGGGAACACAGTTGGATGCCCAGCCGATGGAGCAAGGGTTAGCATCCATCACCACCCTTTAGATCTGGAGACAGGAATAGACAGATCAAAGATGGATACTTAAGAGAGTCATTTCATCGTCACCGGGTGCCTTTAATGTATCAGTTATCTCATAGCACCTCCAAGCTAACTGACAAACATTTGCATCTTTCCAGATGCCACCCAGAAGATCTCTGTGGCTGCACTGAGCATCCAAGTTTTACAGCAAACTGTTCTTCACTCACCCAGACTTTAACAGAAAAAAAACCCCCCAAAAACAAGAAAAAAAACCCCAAAACATAACAAAAAAAAAAAAAACAAACCCAGAAGGAAAGATGGGGCCTGGACCATCACGTTTTCTTATCTACTTGCTTTACCCATCTGTTTATTTGCTGCTGCCAGTGCCTGTGTTGTGGGAGAAGGATGATTGCATCACTTCCACAGAGCTTGCTGTTACAGCCCCCTAATTTAGGGTGAAATTTGGTTGTGCTGCTGGGTGTGTGAATGCTTGCCAGGTAGGTGCTACCGAGAACATTTATTAAAATAGACAGATGGGCACTAGGGTAGGAAGCAACTATTAGAATGCTTGAAATCAACCAACTGTGAAATAGGAAAATCAAAAAAACTATATTCCTGGAACCTTTGGTACTACCCTTCCTATCCAAATAGGGGGCTCTCCTTCTTACCCTTTTTACATGTACACCTCTATAAAAAGAGAGGTACTCATGAAAATGTCACAGCCAGGTTTTAGTTTGTCTTTCTAGACATTTCAGTTTGGCCAGGATCTGGAGGCAATCCGAGAATCAGAGAACCATAGAATGTCTTAGGTTGGAAGACACCTTAGAGATCATCTACTTCAACCTCCCTGCCATGGGCCTCTCAACTAGATTTGGTTGCTCAAGGCCTCATCCAACCTGGCCTTGAACACCTTCATGGAGGAGGCATCCATAACTTCCCTGGGCAACACACTCCAGAGTCTCACAATCCTCATACTGAAGAACTTCTTCCTAAAGCCCAATCTAAACCTATTCTGCCTCATCTTAAAACCATTCCCCCTTGTCCTATTGCTAGACATCCTTATGAAAAGTCCCTTTCCAGCCTTCCTGTAGGATCCCTTCACCTCTGAGACAAAACTGGTGTTTGCAAATAAGCACCCATGTTTCTCTGGGTACTTGGACATCTGAAATGCAGGCAAGATCTGATCTGACCTTACTTGAGTGCAGCAGGAGGAACACAGCCACTGACTGCTGGTAGGTAGGAGGTGAGATTCCTAATCGCTTGTCTAGATGCATTTGCAACTTACTCTGATTCCTTAACAGCTCTTTCTGTCTGCTCGTGTTCCTTTGGCATTGTGATCACTCTCCATTAGCTCTCTCAAGCAGTGGCATGAGATACCAGGACAGATACTGTCAAAATCAAACATCTTCTTTCTGTTCCTTTTCTGTTTTCCCTAACTTACCATTGGTAATGCCTTTTATTGAGTACATATAGAAGAGGGAGTCAAGGCTATTTAAATAAAATAAAATAAAATAAAATATCTCAGTCAGATATATCAGATTAATATGTAGATCTCTACCTTAGGTATATAAACCTAGGTAAACCTTGTTAAATCAGTCACTGTCTGGAGATGAACTACCATGGCATCAGTACTAGCAGTTTGGTTTGGGTCTGTGTTAAATTCTCAGGAGATGAAGGGCAGTCCCCAGTACTACTACATCCTTGTAGCTGTGATCTTGGCTGAGCCACTTGCTGTCACCTCTTCCAGGATCAGCCTGGAAGAACTGTGAGTTTTCTGTGAGATTTTATGATTCTCAACTTGTCCTTGGTCTTACAGTATTTCTGCTTATCTGTCACTGACCTGAGGGGAGTAAGGACAGTGGCAATGGGTGTTCAGGTATGACAGCAATGTCTGGGGTAGAATATTTATCTGCTAGCTAGATGCATAGTAAGAACTTCTTTGTAAAGGGAGCAGACCAAATTTCCAGGACCTTTCTCAGTGCCTGTCCTTCATCATACTGATGTTGATGGCACCAGCACAGAGAAAACTGTAAAGCAGGACATGAGATTTGTACTGAGGCAGTGGCAATTGGCTCTCCACTGTTTACCCAGTGGGTCTGTGCCAAGTCAGTATCTTCTCAAGGAAGTAATTTAATGAATGGGGAATTTTGTTTTCTTTGTGTTTTACCTCTGCTTTGGGCACTGGAAAATGAGAGTCTGGTGTCTAACCAGCTGGGGGTGGGGCTCGTGAGTGCAGGATCAGGTATCCAAAGTTTTGGGGTGTTTTTTCCTGCTTCTTTTTCCTATTTGCTGTAATGCTCTTAGAGCTTTTCCAAAGGAAGGTGCTATAAAATATAAACCATTAGTCAAGTATATTTAAGTGCACATATTTGCCCTGTTTCTGCATGGTGTACTGCATGGTGTTCCTTTCCATTGACTGATTTATAACCCCCAGATTTGCAAGGTCATCTCCATTTGATTCTGCAGTCTCGCAATTTTAAATGACGCTAAAGCCTCCCCTTTATTACCAGGATAAAAATAATACAAACCAAGTAGACCTTGACCAAAGGAGTAGCCCAATAAAACTGTAAGTTGCCCACACCAGGCCAGTAACTAGTAAGCAATTTGCAAAGCTCAGTGATGCCTTCAGTTCCTTATTTTTGGCCTCATTAGCATTGTGTATAGCCACCTACAAGGGTCAGAAGCATGTTTCCCTCTTAAACACTGCATTTTGTTTCCCTCACATTCCAAGTGCCTTAGCCCTGGCTCCTCTCACACCCTGAATGGGTTCAGATGAGCCAAAAGGGTTCTTCTAGCTGAAGGTCACACCTCACAGTACCGGGGTTGACGGGTGGACATGCACTGTGTATGGCAGTCTAGCATTATGTAGTTAGTGTATTTAACCATTAAGCTGCTTTCTTCCTGACAGAGAAGGCCCATGCCTGCAGCTTCATCTGAAGCTGACAGGTGTGTTTCCCTTTTCTTAAGTCATCTCTGTGACATCTCATGTGCTTCCAGCACTGTGTGTTACTGCTTCTGTAAGCAAAGGAATGAGAAGTAAGACATGTCTTTCCTCTTTAGGTGTGCTTTATTGGCTACATCAGGGACTGAAAGCAGCAAATTCAGATCCTGACTAACATTTGGTGAAACACTTCTTTTCCATTGCTCTTGCCTCACATGGCAACCCCAGAACCTAAGACCAAGGACACAATTGCTGTACCTCCCTTGATTGTGAGCCATTTTCTTCTAGCCAATGTGTTCAACATTTCTATTGTCTCCCAAGGTGACAAGTACTAAAGGAAAGGAACAATAGGGGGAAAAAAAAGCCTTTTGCTTTTTTTTTTTTTTTTTTTTTTTAAAATCTCATCATGACACAGAATCAACCAAGCATATAGGAGGATCATAGGAAACTGTTAAGCCAGTGGACTTGGCTAAACTGAAAAGAATGTGGGACAAGCAACCTACTGTTTGCAATATGATGCAACCTGTGTTCCTTTTAGAAGTAAGATCAAAGTGAAGCGTGGCATGCCGAAACTTCCAGAGTCCTGAAGGAAGTCCAGGACCACACCCATGCTTCTCTGACTGAAGTCCATCTCTAGGAAGCATTTAAAATGAAATGTACAAAAGATTTTTGTTAAGCTGATTGAGGGATCCCACTACTCTTCCTTGAGGTGGGTCTGGGATTGGGGAGATAAAGTCACTCTCTCCCTGTTTAGAGCCCTCACATCTCTGCACTACTTTGTTATTTTCACGCTGTGTTTGTCTTTCAGAGCCTCCTTCCCCTCCCTTTATGTGTACCTCCTATGACAGGGCAGACATGGTTATGCAGTGAGGTAGAAAAGCAGTTTTGGAGTGCACAGAGTAGACACATTTTTTCCTAGAGGGTGATTGTGAAGGAGAATAATTTCTTCGGCTGAGCTTCATTTTGCAGTAACTGGTGCTCTGCCATCAGCCTTGACCTCCAGCCAGCTTCACACCTGCCAAAGATCAGTCCCTTCATCTGTGTTTACACATGTAGGTCACTCCATGTCTGTTTCTTTCTTGCTTTCCTTTGGTCTGATGTGAGACAGAGAGAATAGGTCCGTGTGATCTGGTCTTGCAATTTTCATGTGTTTACAGTTTCACCTGCCTCACCAGCGTCCTTAATTCCCCTTGATCTGGCCTCCTGTGCTGCCTATTCTCACTTTGTTGCTTCTTCCCCATCACCTCTCTGCTGTGCCTTCACACACTGCCCCTTCATCCAAGACCTCTCCTTTTTCTCATGCAGTCCCCCCTCACTGGCATGCAATATAGTCACCACTGCCTCCAGTTAGTCAATTAAGAGATCATGCTTTATGGCTCTAATCGGTTGTAGGGGTTTCTTTTCCCTACTTAATATTATTTTCCCAGCTCCATCTTGGCACCTACATTTATTTGAAACAAATTGCAGGGTAATTTGTTTTTCTAATTTTCAAGACACGAACTCCTGGTTCCAGGGGGGCTTGATGTTATGGGCACCCAGTGCCAGCGAGCTGGGACTGCACACAGAGATTTGTGCTGTGTGAGGAAATACTTCATTAGACTTGTATTCCACGAAGATGCTCTTGCTTCTTAACGCCTATGATTTTAATTAAAACCTGGAAAGTGAAGAATCCTCGGGTTGTATTAATGTTTTCATTTCCATTAGGACAGCGGAGTTTATAAACACGAGCTGGGTTTATAAATTAGACCTTGTAGGAATATCATGTGCACAATGCAGCAAAGGCAACCAAGAACCAGAGTGGAGCTGGCCCCATCTGTCTCTTTCTTTGGCTTGCTGTCGCTTTCCAATGTCCTCCTCTTGGCACAGCCATTTCTGAGCTGTTCAAAGGTTCCCCCTCAGAGACTAAGCTAATGGCTTCTTCCATTTCTTTCTGTGGATGCTCTCCTCACTCAGCAATGCAGGGAGAAAAGCAGATGTTTCAATCGGGGCTTGCAAAACAACCTGCAAAGGTGTCTTTGTGTATAGGGACATTATGAGGAGTAACATGAAAGAGGAAAGTGATTCTCCTAACCTAATTCTCACATGTGTATGTGCAAAGAGATGCACACAGAGATAGTGAAACTTAAATATGAATCACACTTATAGTCATCCACACCCACTATGTGCATATGTATCACTGAGTGTACAGGGGAATGTGACAGGAGACGCAATCTCCTCCAGACATGATGTGACAGCTGCATACAGCTGTGTGCAGGCTGCACTTGGGGAGCACGGACAGGCATTGCCTGGCAGGCACAGCCTGGCACAAACACTGGTGTAGGAGACTACAGACTGCATACAGTCTGACTGTACTCAGCTGGGCAAACTGCACACAGCCCATCAGTGTGACATCAATGACAGTAGCAAGCACTTGTGTGCTGCGCTCTGCTCAAGGACAGCAGAAAGGTTTGCAAAAACAATCATCATCCACAATTTTATGCAAAGGAAAGGGAACCGTGGATTAGGTGAAGCATCCAGATCCACACAACTGCTGTCAGCAGCAAATCTGAGAGTAAAATCTGGATCTCATGTGTAGGGATACTGATTCCTGTTCCTAATTCCCGTAGGGGAAACTTCCCACTCCTACCTGTAATCACGTAACATCCTTTCATCATGTAATTCTGTACTCATGTAATATTCTTTACTGAAAGAGTGGTCAGACATTGGGGTAGACCGCCTAGGGAGGTGGTGAAGTCACTGCCCCGAAGGTGTTCAAGAAACATGTGAACCTGGAACTTTTGGACATTGTTTAATGGCAATGGTGGTCTTAGATTGACAGTTTGACTTGATGATCTTAGAGGTCTTTTCCAAACGAAGCACTTCTATGTTCCTGTGATCCTTGGAAATGTCAGTACTTCTTTTTCTTGGCAGTGTAATAGTATGAAAGGACAATGCTTATTTGTGTCACTGACCTTTGGCTGTGTTATCTGAAGGTCGACTCAAGACAGTCTCGTGGTGACCATCAGTAAGAGCAGCTCAGGTACACCTGCAATGCAGCATCACACAGGAATGTTATCTAAGCTAATCAGTTCTGGCAATGTGTGGTGTAGATGTTCCCTGAGCTGCTTACACCCTTTGCTAGTATTTGCTTTTTGGAAGATTGGTGCTCCTCAAATTTGATGCCAAAGTTTGGCTTCTTTTGAGCATTCAGAGAGATGGACCCTACACTAAAACCCTGCAGCACCCCAAAAGTTCTGAAGGTATAGGAACCTGTGCATTAGTGTAAAAGTCTTAGCTGTGCAGTCTAATCCATGTGAGGAGAGTAGGCCAACCCTTCAGAACTTGCTGATGTTTGTTTAGTACCATCACTACTGAACTGTCTGGGCTGGTTTGCAGGGTAGCATCCGTGATTCATAAACAACTCTGCTTCCATCAACAGCCAAGGTGGTACAAGGGGAGGAGGAAGGTGGGAAGGGAGTCCCTGGGTACGCCTGCCTCTCCCCATCTCCCTCACAGCATGATGGGAGGTGCACTTTGCTGTAAGCCTCTGTTGTCTTGATCCCAGTAGGGTTGTTATTGAGCCATCCTTCCAAGGAGCTTAAATAAAAATGTCTGGTGATAAAATGAAAACAAATGGGGAAGCTGTCCTGGTGGGTGTTTCCTTCCCTGATGCTTCCAGCCCTCCAAGGGAGAGGAGAGGCTTGCTGGCACTTATAGCCCCAATAATACATCTGAGTTAGTGGAAGGGGTGGTGTCAAGAAAGGAGAAGAGAGAGTTGATTCCAGGGTCAGTTTTTGGCCAGCTTGGCAGTCTTTTGACACTGCCATTATTTAGGCCATGACACCATGGGCTCTCACCATCTGTTGGGAGATAGAGTGCCACCACATTGCAACAGAAAGAGGGGATAGTTGAGGTCCATCAGTAAGGGTGATGCCAGGATCTCCACACTGAAAATTCCTGGTAGTGCAGCAGCTCCTCTGCTGTGCCTGCTGCCACTGCTTAGGTTAAGGTGACGCCAGTGGTGGTTCAAGAATGTTGGCTGCTTTTCTTTGGAAATCTTTTTGTGGGTCATCTCATTTAGGAAACTGGAATCCTTGCATTTTGTTTAATTTCATTCCTTAATCCCAGCCCTTCCTCAGCCCCATGTGGCCTAATCCCCTTGTGCACCCTTCCAGTGGGAAAAGGTTGAGAAAATGATAGCTATCCACCAGCAATGAATTAGCCAGGCTAAAGTCCTGCCTACCCCAGCGCCTGCTTAGGGTGTCAGTAAGTCAAAGGCTTGGTGTAACCCTTTGGTCTAAATGAGCAGGGTGTGAGAGGGGTTGAAAACCCTCTGAGAACATGTCACATGAGCTCCTTCCATCAGGGCTGCTCCAAGGGGCTGTTGCTGTGACTTCAGGTTTTCAGTAAGTGAGCGTACGTGGGGGCGGAGGAGGGGATGGGAGCTGCATTGAAATGCTGTGGTAATGCCGTGCATTAGTGGTGCCACTTCTCCAAGAAATTTCTCTTGAGAGTTCCTCATTATGCAAACAAGTCTGGCAAATGATAATGCCTCCTGTACTTCTATGGATTAATGTATGTAAATGGAAGAGCTGCTGCTCATTCCCAAAAGCAACATTCAGTTTCCCACATGGGAAACTGTGCCCGGGCCAAGGGCAGTGAGTCTCAAGGTAAATTGCAGTTTTCACCCCTCTTTCGCATCAGTTGTCCCTTGCTTTTTCTAACATCACTAGGCTAAATACCTCCTTCCTTTGAGGGAGAAGATCATAGAATGGTCCAGGCTGGAAGGGATCTCCAAAGGTCATCTAGTTCAAACCCCCCTGCAATCAGCAGGGGCATCCTCAAGTAGACCAGGCTGCTCAGAGCCCCATCAAGCCTCACCTTAAATATCTATCTCCAACACCTCCCTGGGCAACCTGCTCCAGTGCTCCACCACCCTCATAATAAAGAACCCATTCCTAACACCCAATCTAAATCTGCTCTTCTGTAGTTGGAAGCCATTGCCCCTTGTCCTATCACCACAGGCCTTTGTAAACAGTCTCTCTTCATCCTTCTTGTAGGCTTCCTTCAGGTACTGAAAGGCTGCTGTTAGGTGTCCCTGAAGCCTTCTCCAGGCCGAACAACCCCAGCTCCCTCAGCCTGTCCTCATAGCAGAGGTGCTCCAACCCCCTGATCGTTTCCATGGCCCTCCTCTGGACCTATTCCATCAGGTCCATGTCCTTCCTATATTGAGGGCTCCAGATGTGGACACAGTACTTCAGGTGAGGTCTTAACCAGACCAGAGTAAATTGTCAGACTCACTTCTCTGGATCTGCTGGCAACACATCTTTTGATGCAGTCCAGGATGTGATTGGATATTTACACACTGAGTACAGTGTTGTGGCCTTCCATGTTTGTAGGGTCAGTATATGTCATCTGTGTCCTGTCCAGGGCACTATCATGAATCCTGGAGACTTGGCAGAGAAATCAGCAAGTTTCTCAAGCTGTTTGGGGATTTGATTCAGGCAATACATTGCTCCATAGCATTACGAGAGTGCAGGAAGGTAGATGGAGGTGTTGGCTGACTTCTTAGCTACAAACTGAAATCTGTGTGTGATCAGCTTAGGGGAATTTTGTTACCTTTGTGAAATGACTTTGATGCATTTTAAACAGTCTTTTTTTTTTTTTTTTTTAAAATTTTGAGTAACATGGTTAACAGGTGGGGGAGAAAACAACCACCGCAAAACCACAGAAAAAGCAAGTTGTTTTATGGACTGGTTTGGTTTGGGTGTTGGGTTTTTGTTTGGTTGGTTGCTTTTAAAGTAATCTAGGTCAGGTCAATCCAAGTTAGCTGAGCCTGGGGCTGACATCACCAAGTTTCTCTTGTGGTACAACCAAAGTAGGCTATCAGTGTGATCTTTTTCCACTTGAGATAACTTCTGACAGTTGCCATGAGGTCAAAAATGCATTTTTTTAACATTTATTTCTTTCTGTCTTTTTTTTTCTTTTGAGAGCTGACTCTGTCTATGACTCTCATTCATTTGAATGCACATGTATAGCAGAGTCCCATCAGGACTGGCACTGCCCAGCATCCTCAGCATCAGCAAGGCGGAGCAGTGCTGGCTACCAACATTCACGGCTTGTCTGCCATGTGGCGAGCAGAAGACTGGCCTCTTCGAGGTGCTCCAACTGTCATTTTTCCCTCAGCACTAAATAACTGCAGATGAATGAAGTGATTTCTGACTGCTGAAACTGGCGCGTGCAGCAGAGCATATCTGGGCTAAAGATCGTGTGCTTGAAATGCCGGCAAGCACCTAGAGATAGCTAAAACTAAAGCAAGTTTGAATTTTTTTTTGTGTGTGTAAAAACAAATTTCTCAAATTCCTTCCTGATGTGGGTTTAGGAGTTCCCCGCCCCCCCCCCCCCACTTTGTAAAATGACCCAGGCTAAAACNTTTTTCTTCCCCACTGTTATCAATAAAGTGGAGAATTTTGAGTTGAGTTTTGACCTGAGTGAAAACATACTCATTTTCAGTAGGCTTGGACTTTTAAAATTAGTTCCAAAAGATATGAAGCTTCTTTTTTTTTTTTTTTTTTTTTTTTTTTTTTTTTTTTTTTTTTTAGTTTTTTTTCTTCTTTTTTCTTATTAGGTTTGAGGGTGGAATTGTCTCTTTCCCCCCTTTCTGTAGTCTTGGAGGAAAAAACAAAATAGCACATGATAGTGGCTCGCTTCTGACAAAGCAGAGTTAAATCATGGGAGATGTGATGCAAGTAGCACAGCCTGTAGCAAAGAATGGAGGCATTTAACTTTCCTCTGGCTTTTCTAAGACAAAAGGAAAATGTATCTTAACACTAAAACAGCTTGAAATTAAGCAGTTTGGGGCATTTCAAGAAATAAAACTGAAACATTGGATGATAGGAATATTAAAATTCTTTCTCTCTTTCCCACCCAGAAGGAAAATGTTGTAAAATTTCAGTGAATAATTTTGAAATTTGTTTGTGCTGTGAGGGTTAGCTCTAAATTTGGTGTCGTTTTGAACTCAGATGAGAGCTGACTTGTTAGGCAAATACTTTACTAGGCTGAGGTTTGATGTTCCAAAGCATGCCAAATGGTGTGTTTGCAAAAGGGAATGGTGGCTGCTCTCAGCCCTAAAGGAGGCACAGCCTGGAACATAGGTGGTGAGCCCTTTGCAACCTGCTTGCCCCCGGCTTGGCAACTCTGTGGGAGAGCCAACAGAGAGTGGTTCCTTCAGAGGCTGTGTTCCTCATTTTGAACTGTGATAAGAAGAACATGTGTATTGACGTGTATCCCAGGAACCTGGCACAAATGGATGTTTGCCATCCTAATGCCACTTTCTATTCTTCTTTGGACACAGATTTCTGTTAACTCAGGGGGCCTGAGGAATGATACTAGATTTGGAAACCCCTAACCTGCCTTTTTAGAATTTATTTCTTTTTTTCACTCGTGAGATTGTGAAAGCGCTCAGAGATTGCAATTCTTCTCCAGCTCTGAAGAATCCCGTTGATATATGCTTCACATTATGATCGTATATAAAAACTGATAAGGCATCTTTGAAAGCAAATCAGAGGGGAACATGTTGCTATGTGTGCTAAAGTAGCAGAAGTGTGAATGTCACGTTCAAACCTTACATTTTGATATATATGGCCGCAACAAAGGGGGTGAGGGGTCTGTCTGTATTAAAGAACGCCAGAAAATCTACTGCCTAATGATTTTTTTAAAGAGAATATAAGTCACAATTGAGAAACTCGGAAGGTTTTTACACCTACTTAGTGGATTTTTTTGTGCATTGAATGTCTGCTGCTATAAAACCCTGCCGTACTCTGTCTTTGAAAGTTGGCTGGCAACTAATAGCACCTTATCAGGCTTTTGCATGCGATAGCCTAAAGGTTTACCTTTGTAGTGCCTTTTGAAAAGAAAGTCCTGCAAGTACAGAGCCTGAGTCTGCACTCCAGCAAAGGGTGAAAAGGCTACTGGAGAAAAGAAAGTAATAAGATTATACCTAATTGCCTTCGCACCCACTTAACTATTTTACATACGTGTCTTCGAACAAATGTTTGTGGAGCGTCTAGACTGGTGTTTACAAATGTGCTCGCTAACTCCGGCTAATTGGGGAGCAATCAACGTGAGTTAAACCGCTAGGAAGTCTAGACAAAGCCGCAGCGCGCCTTGCCTTGCGCCTCTTCCTAATCTCTGCCTTCATCCCAGTAGGGAAAGGGAGGAGAGGCTGGAATGGGAACGTTAAGGAGGCACGCTTCTCCCTGATCGAGAGGGGGAAAGCAGGAAAGGACGAAACAGGAGCCCTCCCAGCAGCGAGCCTCACCGAGCACGGTGTCAGCTACCTGGCAACGGTACTGCTCCAGCAGTACTGCCTGCTAATTCCCTCCTTCTGCACCCCTATCGGCTTTGCCTAAGCTGTTCCTTTTCACCACCTTCTCCAGGCTCCTGCCCTCCTCTGGCTTTTTCTCCTACTTCGAACCTCTGGTACAGTAATTCTACCTGCCGCCTCCTCCCCTGCCCTTTCTTAATTGCAGTTAATTCTACTGCACACTTCAAGCTGATGGAAGAAAACTAACTACTAGAAAGAGTCCAGCAGGGAGCCACTAAGATGATGAGAAAGGCTGAGAGAGCTGGGGCTGTTTAGTCTGGGGAAGAGGAGAATGAGGGGGGAATCTCATTAACACTTATCAGTATCTAACGGATGACTGACAGAGAGTGGAGCCAGACTCTTCTCAGTGGTGTCCAGGGGTAATGGACACAAACTGGAATGCAGGAGGTTCCAAGTAAACAAAAGGACAAAATTCTTCACTTTAAGGGTGGCAGAGCACTCAACAAGGCTGCCTAGAGAGGTTGTGGAGTCTCCCTCTCTAGAGGCATTCCAAACCCACCTGGACATGGTCCTGCGTGACTTACTCTGCATCATCCTACTCTAGCAGGTAGGCAGGACTAGATCATCTTCAGAGATACTTTCAATCCCTACCATTCTGTGATTCTCTGGAGTAGTTACACTCAGACTATGCACTTTGTTGTCCTAAACAACGCTGACTCTCTTGCCACTCAGCTAATTGCAGCTCTTGAAAGCCCTGCAGGCCAGGGAGCCATGCGGGGCCCAGGCACTGCACAGCCCCTTCCCCAGGAGGGCTGAGTGGAGGGCTAGGTGAAGGGCTGGCTGAGTGCATAGAGGCTCTTGGAACAACAGAGCAGCCACTCTCCGGGAAGAAGCTGGATGGGGATACTGGAGTCAAGGCCATTGCAAGGTAGAGGACATCAATGCAGAACCAAGTCTGCATCTCACACTCTTCCTCTCTCCCTTGGCCATGCATAGGGCCTCCCCAAGGCTGATCAGCAGGGCAGGTGTGGTGACATCAGTGCTATCTCTAGCAGGGCAGGGACTGTGACGTCAGCATTGATGACCATAGAAGCCAAGTCAAGTGGACAGCAGTAGCAAGCAGAAGCACCTGCGGGCTGCAGCAGGGCCACACAGTGTATTCTGCCAGGGCGCAGAGGGGTCCAGCTGCAGGAGACAGAGCAAGTGAGCACCTAAGCAGACCTGCTTTCCCCAGAGGGTGTCTTAGCCTGTCCTCTATGGTGCCTTCAGATGCTCCCACTCCCTCACTCCACCCCCACCCCCAGAAGCTGCAGCCCACTCTCCAGTTGTCTGCAGGATCGGGTAGGTACATGGCAAGTTTTTGGGAGGGCTGCCCTGCCCCAGGGAAGCACCAAGCTGGAGGACGTTAAGGAATACCATCTCACAGCCTTCTGCTCCAACCGTCATGAATGGTGCCTTTAGAGGAAGTTTCCCAGTGGGAAAATAAAGGGAAATTGCCCAAAGTAAGCAGCAGCTGCTTCTATTTTAGCAGCACTGTGCATGGCTTTCCTGGCCTCCCTCAGCTTTTGTGGAATCACTGTTTTGTCTTTGGTAGATGAATACTTCTGGGATTACACCTCACAAGTTTAGTTTGTGCAGAAGTTTAGGATCTGGGCTTTGCCACAGTGCCAGCGCACTTGGCAGATCCACTCACTCATGATGTACATTGTGCCCTTGAGGATCTGTTTAGAGATGCGTGTCCACCAAGTTGTTGTGGAAGTGGTACAGGGGTGTGTGTACGTATACTGGGGGACAGGACTTGCACTGAAGGTTCTTGGCTTTCTTTTCCCCTCATGCTTCCTTAACACTGAAAATTACAACTTCAGGGCCTTGTTCTTACACAGCAGGTTAGTAGAAATTCCCCAAATAAACCTGTGCCTTCCTAGGAGGCAGGTACACAGGGCCTTCCTGGGACCTGAGAGGTCTGGATGTGTTTAGCATGCAGAAGAGGACACAGCGGGAAGATCTCAGTAAGGCTTATCAATTTCTAAAGGGCAAGTGTCACCAGGATGGAGCCAGACTCTTCTCACTGGTGTCCGGGCACAGGACAAGGGGCAATATCCACAAACTGGAACACAGGAGGTTCCACGTAAACAGAAGGAGAAAATTCTTCACGTTAAGGTGGCAGAGCACTGGACCAGGCAACCCAGAGAGGTTGTGGACTCTCCTTCACTGGAGTCATTCCAAGCCCACTGGGATGTGTCCCTGTTTGATTTACTTCAGGTGATCCTGCTCTAGCAGATGGCTTGGACTAGATGGTCTTGGACTAGAGGTCCCTTCCAACTCCTACCATTTTTTATGATTCTGTGTGTGTGTAGTTGTGGGCAGTAAAAACCTCTTTTATGGGCAGAGCAAGAGAAGAGATCTTCATGGAAAGGATTTATGATTGTAGATGCAAACCTTGCTTGTTCTTTTTCTCTCCCATATAGTTCACACATGTCTAGAAGTTAAACCCATGAGCTAATGGCAAAGTCACAGACATACATCTTTTTATATATATAAATAATAATAATTTCCCCCCATTCATTATGTATCCTGGAACGTCTAACCTCCACTGCATGTAATTCACTTGCCTGGGAATCCATCCAATATTAGAATAATGAAAATGAAAGGTTGGAAGGAATCTCAGGAACCCATTTTCTTCCTTGCAGACAGGATCAAAAATACCAATTGCAAACTCATGATTTGCTTCAAATACTCATACATGTGCAGAACAGGACTGCATCTGCCTGCCAAATTAATGCACTTTTTCCTCTAAATGTATATTTTTCATCAAAAAGTTTCTTAGGAAGATTTAGTTCTGAGACAGTGAGAGATTCAAGTTTCTGATATCTTATGACAGCACAGGACTGGAAGCTAATAATCATGAAGATTTTCTCATTGGGAAAGGGAGACTGGCAGTCCCCTACTGGGGCATGCAACATTCACTTCTAGGTCCTGTATTATCATATTCCGATTAAAGCTCCTGCATGCATAAAAACATTGAAACATTTTGGAAATGTTTTAATGTTCTGCACATTTTAGCATTCCAAAATTCGGAAGACTTTGGGAAATGTTTTAGATGCGTTCATTTTGAGTCTTTCTCTCTTCCATCTGTCCTTTTAGAATTTGTGCAGCCCTCGCAAGTTTTTGGAATCACACCAACGAACGGTTTTATCAAGGTCTCTTTGAAGTCAGGGGGGATCCCTCTCACCAAGTCAACAGCTTTTGACAAAGGTCCTGGGATTTTTTAGGTGGAAGACAACGTGAAATATGAGATGTCGATAAAGGCTGGGAATAATTAGGAAGGCATGAAAAGCAGATTTTTTTTTTTTTTTTTTTATTTACGCTTGCGAGTTGTCCAAGAGAAATCTGCTTATTGTCAGGAGAGCCCTAATGGTTCCTGTTACAGGTACAGTCATTCTGAAGGCAGTATCAGCTGTCAGACTGACTGTTACAATCTAGTAGGAAGCATGTCTGGCATTATACTCTTGTCCTGGATTGCAGGCATCCAGTGTGGTTCACCTGTACTGCTGGTTTATTTTAAGTTCACTGCTCTAGGTGCTTATGGTTTAAAGCACTTGTCAGCTCTGACAGAGGCAGCTGTGAAAACTAAACTGGTTTCTTAGGAAAGAAATGTGTTTTGTTCTAGTCAAGCAAAAGTTTTGCATTCCCTATTATAAAATTGGAACTGTAGTTACTAAAACAACGCAACTGTACCTTGCATCTGTCTGTAGTTCTAACTGTTGCAGATGGAAATTGCTTGGCAATTTTCACTCAAACCAGGCCTCACCTTGCAGAGTTAAGCTTCTAGGGTAAATGTATCAGTTTGTCTCTGTGTTCTCCATCCATATGGATCACCCTACGTGAGTTTGGGACCTCTTCTGTTTTGTAACTGACTCCTGGGCTCACATTTATCTTTTGCCTCATTTTTACAGGAGCTGGCCATATTACTTTTAGAAGCCTGTGAAATTGTTTTAAGTTATCCCCATTTGTTTATTTTTCGAATATTCACCAGCCCTGTGTCTGTCTGATTCCTGTCACTGAGCATATCCTCATTAACAGGGAAGTTGCATGGGAACTTTCTCAAGCATCTCTTTGCTTTAATGGGTGGTGTATGTTCCCTGTGTCTCCTACAGTTTCTGTAAGCCATTAGCAGAAGGCTTGTCAATGAAAGAGTATTTGTTGTAGCCTTAGAAGTGGATTTATGTTGCATGGCTTCTGTACAGAGTATATATGATTCATCTTACAGCTGGGGCACTTCAGATTTACTAATGTTAGCAGTTTTAGCAGGACATTTGGGAAGAGCAGAGGGATTGATTATAGGTCCATATGCAGCAGAAAATGATGCTCTGCTGATAAGGGAAAAGTTGTTCGGTTTTTATTAAATTTTTTTTTGAAAGGAGAAATTCATAATTTAAGTAGTTGCTTCCAAAACCTCCTCTAAAAAAAAAAAAAAAAATCACTCTACCTAGGAATACCTTGAGATTCTCCAGAAAATATCTTAATTGCATTTTAGTTTCTAAGAAATAGAAATATTTATTAGCACATCATAATGCTTGAATAGGTAAAGTGAACTGCCCAGGTGTTTGGAATCTGCCTGGTGTCCCAGAGAGGGCAGAAATCTTGTAGCGCCCACACAGGAGTGTTTAACACATTCTGCTACCCCTACAAGGTCTGAGCACATGTAGTGGTGTCTAAGACTTCTGAAGGCTGTGGTTACAGGTCTTGTTTTTCAAGCACGTTGATTTCCAGGTCAGGAGCTCTGTTATGAAAACCAGGATACTGAGTTTATTGCCTGAATGAGATCTCAGCTCTTTGTAAAATAATCTGTCTCCAATTGTAAATGCTGCACTCTCCAAGAAAGCCAGCCAAAATGTCTGCACTTGCTTCAAATACCAAACTTGGAGCTACTTGGTTTCAGCATAAGCTTTTTACGTAGCAGATAGAGAAACTGGGGTGAAGGGAAGAGGAGGAAGATGAGAAGGGCTTCTTTTTTGTACCCCAAGCATTGTGCAAAGGTGAGTGGTGTGTTGGAAAGCCCTCCCTTACCTTTCTTGCCACATTTCAGTGTCTCAGCCTGGCCTTGCAGGGTGCTGTGCTGTAGGTGTTGCATTTTGCAACACAGGTGTGAAACAGTTCACAGAATCACAGAATCACTGAGGCTGGAAAAGACCTCCGAGATCATCAAATCCAACCTATAACCTAACACCACGATATCAGCTAAACCATGACCCCAAGTGCCACATCCAATCTTTTCTTAAAGACCTCCAGGGTTGGTGACTCCACCACCTCCCTGGTCTTCTTAACCTGTCACTAGTTGCCTGGGAGAAGAGCCCAACCCCCACCTGACTACAACTAACCTTCAGATAGTTGACAGATGTGAAAGTTTGTGCTCTAGTCTGGTATGGCACCTGGACTTTCTTTGTATCTCCTCTTCAAATAATGTTTCCTGCCATTTTGTAATCAGCTTTGCAGCAATGCTGCTGCCGTTTTGTAGGTGGCATAGAAATCCCCTTGCAGATAGTTAATTCAATGTCAGGTAAACAGGATGGGGGGAGAACTGTCACATACCTTCAGAAGCGAGGGCTAAGCATCCCCAGTGCCTTTACTCATTGATGTGATCTGAAAGAAAATCTGATTCCCTGCCCAAACACAGCCAAGGAAGTAAGATACCTTGTTGTTTCTGGGGATGGGGCTGTAAGCTCTAAGTGTCTGTGCATCTTCACACTGAGGTCCCCTGGGGAGATATGTACACTATCATTACTGAATCATTCGGCATGCTGTTGAGCACATGGGACCGTCAAAGTTCTGAGTTAAATCTACTCATAACCATTGCAAAGCCATTTTGATGCCTATGACAGTTAAAACCTCTTATGGTGAAATCATTTATTGCAGCCTAACATTTCACTACAGTGAGAGTAGGTACTTCTAGAAATCTTTGAGAAAGATCAAATTGAATTGTAAAAGGTGTTTCTCGTTCTGGCAATAGATGAGTGCTTAACCATGTGAGGGTCCAGGGGAGCAGTGTGCCTCCATTCCAGTAAGGACACTATCTGAAGACTTCACAAGACAAAATCAACGGGGGTTCAGAAAGCCACAAAAAGAGAAGTAGCCTCACAAATCAGTAGCTCTGTTCACTAGGAGGTATGCATATGCACAGACAGGTATGTTTGCAGGGGTTCACAGTTAGTTTTGCGTGTTGGTGAAAAGGCATCTTACCTTTCTCTGGTGAGAATTATATATGGGGCGTCACACTCTGAGCTAAGTAGTCCTTCACCTCAAGCTCTCATATTGTTTTCCTTAGTGTTATTTCTTGCTCAATTAGATGTGTTTGGTCAGACCCAAGCCATTCTTCTTTTCCCTTGATATTTATACCTTTTATGTGATGGTGCAGAGTCATTCATATTCCCACCACAGAACTGTTAGAAAAAGCACAAGTGTCCTTTCAGCTAGTAATGTTTTGAGACCTGAATATCTCCATTAGAAAGGTCGTGAGAAATGCTGTGGCATTCTGCTCTCGTCCTGTGATTTACTTTCAAAGTCCAGACTGCCTAGGTCCTATACAGCTAAGCATGGGACATGCACTGATGAATGATCTAGAGATTGATGCCTCGATCAGCCCCTGGAATTGGTCCCCAGTCAGTAGAGGTTGTTGTAACCACTTGCCAGCAGAGAGGAAGATGGGAATACACAATCAGAGTGCTTTTGCTTGGAAATTGTTGGACAGCAAGGTTTCCCCATGGACAAAATTCCATTTTCTGAGCACTTCTAATCACAGTGACCTGATAACCCAGGTCACTGCTACAGGAACTTGAGTTTGTCCTGCTGCTCTTTATACTGCAGAGGAATATGAAGTTACAAAGGCCACTACCTCACTTTAGGATTTGCGTCACAAAGCAGCTTTCAATCAAGAAGCGAAGTTGTCAGTATCCTGGGGAAAAGCCCTTAGCTCAGCAGTTTCCAAACTTCTCTTCTTGATGCTTCATTTCAGGAGTAGTAATATTTCCCCCAAGATATCAGACTTTTTTGTTGTTGTTGTTAGACTCAAGATGCCTATTTTGGGATCTGCTGCCTTAGCTGTTTTCATTGGTGGGGTCAGCCCCAGTGCTGCCTTTACTGGACAAGTCATAGGCTGGTTTGTTTTATCAGATGGAAGTAAAAGTTCTAGCCTGTGCCACAACACAGTGACCTGCGGAAAAGAATCCCACAAGTCATAGAGAGTTATGAAGGAAGTATTTTTATTACAATATTGGGTACAGGGGGGATCACTCCACCAAACCTGCACACCCTATGCTGGCACAAGCCATAATTTATGTTGCAAAAGCATTCGTATTCACGTTAAGAGGTAGGGTTATTACAATTATTTCTTAGAATATGTGCAATTATTAAAATTAGTTCTTGGAACTCATTAACATAGGTGTCCCCTCGTTCTCCACCCTAGTTCCACCCTCTCAGTGGTCTTCTGGTGGTCATCTGGGATGAAGGCCAACAGTCTTCCTCACAGTGTACTTTTTACCTTCGGTCCAATTTTGCAGCTGGCTTCCTTTAATTGCTTCAGCAGTTAGAGAGGTACGCTAGGGGGTGGTCACTGTCACCATACAAAGTGCTAGCAACACTACATGGCATGGCAGCAGATGGACCAGCTGTCTGGTTCAATTTTTCTAACTCATATGTCTGCAAGCAATGCCTGTAAGGAAAGAATGGCACATGGATTAGTGTTTTGGGTGAGGGAGAAGCTTTACAGTTGGCCGAACATGAGCCAGCAATGTGTTTAGTTGTCCAAGAAGGCCAATAGTATCCCAGCTTGTATTAGGAATAGTGTGGCCAGCAGGAGTAGGGAAGTGATCATGGCCCCATACTTGGCACTGGTGAGGTCATACCTTGAGTACAGTTTTATGGCCCCTCACTACAAGAAAGACACTCAGGTGCTGGAGTAGGTCCATAGAAAGGCAATGAAGCTGGTGAAGGGTCTAGACAACAGGTCTTGTGAGGGGCAGCTGAGGAAGCTGGGATTGTTTAGTCTGGAGAAGAGGAGCTTGAAGAGAGACCTCATTGTTCTCTACAACTACCTGAAAGGAGTTTGTAGCGAGGTGAAGGTCAATCTCTTCTCTCTAGTATCAAGTGATAGAACAAGAGGAAAAGGCCTGAAATTGTGCTAGGAGTGGTTTAGGTTGAATATTGGGTAAAATTTATTTGCTGAAAGAGTAATCAGGCATTGGAATAAGTTGTCCAGGAGGGTGGTGGAGGTGTTAAAAAAACCATGTAGACATAGCATTTTGGAACATGGTTTAATGACCATGGTGGCATCAGGTCAGTGTTTAGGCTCAATGGTCTTAGTGGTCTTTTCCAAACAAAACCATTCTGTGATTCTGTGATGAGCTAGATAGATGTAACATGGTGAGGGGATCTCCTTCATTGCACTGCCAAAAGACCAGATCATCTATACTATTTTTTTCCCTACATGTTTATCTAGCCAACTCTAAAAACACTTCCAGCAGTGGGGGTCACTGCAATATCCTGAGGCAGTCCTTCCTACTGCCTAAATGTCCTTACTACTAGATCTCAGAGGTGACTTCTAATCTTAATCTCCCTTTCTGCAATTTAATGCCCACATTCATTGTTGTATTCATCATGGGCGTGCAGAACTAAATTTTATCTAAAGATATTTAGATAAAATTTATTTTGTCTAAAGGTGCATGCCTTTTTTTTGTTCTCTCTTTCTTTTTTTTTTCCCTGAAACCTGCTACAATTTAGAAAACTGTTTTAATGTCTCCTCTTTTTCAGTGAATCACAGACTGTTTTGTGTTGGAAGGGACCTTTAAAGGTCATCTAGTCTAACTCTGCCCCCCTGCAATCAGCAGGGACATCTGCAACTAGAGCAGGTTGCTCAGAGACCCAGACAACCTGACCTGGAACGGTTTCAGGGGTGGGGCATCTACCCCCTCTCTGGGTGACCTGGGACAAGGTCTCACCACCCTCATGGTCTAAATCCAGTCTAAATCTCCCTCTTTTTTAGTTTGTCTTCTCTAAAATAAACAGCCCCAACACATTCCAGGTCCCTTAGAAATGGTGATTTCTCAACTTCTGGTCAATGTTATTGGTGCCTTCCTTAGGTCTCTCTCCAGCTGGGCCACGACTTCCTTCGACTTCGTTATCCCATGATGGACACAGTACTGTGGCTGATTCCCATCAGTGTTACCTAAAGTAGATCAGTTTCTGTGCTGTTCAGATTGAAGCCTTGTACAATTACATGGCATTTGTTTTTTTTTCTTGACAGAAACAGTGATTTGTGTTAAGCTTTTGTTCTACTGTTGCCTTTTGTGTTGTAACCCCCTTTTCTGCAAGGCTGCTAACTGCCTGGTGGTTCTTCATCCTGTATCAGTGCAAGCTGTTCTTCCTACCAAAGTGCAGTACCTTGCATGTCACCCATATATTCAGCTCATATTGTCAATATGATGGGATAATTTTGAATTCCATGTCTGTCTTCCATGTGCACTCCTGCTCAGCTTGCTGTCATCTGCAAATTCAATAAACAGACTTGATCCTGGTCATTAATGAAAATATTGAATATCACCAGACTGCGAACAGATCCTTGCAGCAACCCCGCTGGTGTACCCTTGTATTTTGACAGTGAGCCATTGGTAACTACTGTCTGAGTACTGCTTTCCAGCAGATATTTGTACCCATTGCATAGTGTACCCATCTACATCATATTTTCTGAGCTTGCCTGTAGGAATGTCAGAAAGCTTACTAAGGTCAGAATATATGACTGAACTGCCTCTTTGCTGTCCGTGCAACCTGTTACCCTTCGCTGAAGAAAATCAGATTGGTCTGACACGATCTTCCTTGACAAGTCTAGGTTGCCTGTTACTCATCTCTGTGTTATCTTGCAGATGCTTAAAAGTAGTCTGGTTGTTTGTCCTACTCCTGTGTTCCTGGGAACCAAAACTAAGCTCTGTGCTATATAATTCTCCTGGTACTTCCATTTTTTTCTAAATATAGGCCACATTTGGCCATATTTTTACTTTTGTGGGGCCAGGCTTAGCTCCTTGATTTTCCATCTGTTTGTGGGTGAAGGCTGAGGAACAAAGATACGGAGTCCAGATATGCTTGATTGATTTTGCACCCAGATAAGATTGAGGCTGTGGATGCTCCCTTCCTGGAGGTGTTCAAGGCCAGGTTGGACGAGGCCTTGAGTAATCTGTACTAGTGGGAGGTGTCCCTGCCTATGGCAGGGGGGTGGAACTAGATGATCCTTGAGGGCCCTTCCAACCTTACCATTCTATGATTCTATGCTGTGCCATACCCTTTCTTCCCCCACTCCTCAGTACTGCAGCCTTCCCTTGATTCTGAAGGTGTAGGATTACAAAACTGTTTCTGGTATGGGAGGTGTCAGGAGTTTACCTTCAGTGTAAATAAGATAAATTATGTGTTGTTGGGCATCTCAAAGCAGTGGATGTACACAGAGAAGCTCTGTACTGGCTGGATCAGAAGTGCTGTAAACCAGCTAATCTCTGTTTACCCTTCAGCTGTGCATAGCACTGACCCAAGGAGGGACAGGGAAGAAAAATCTGAATATTTCAGTGCTGCTGTTTGTAGGTAACATAGAATAGGCAAATACTTCCTGATACGTGTGTGTGTGTGAAGAACTGTGTCTGTAACTGATGGGTGCAAGACTTTTTATGTAACTATTTCTAGCAAATAGGCTTTGACTGAGCATTGGTGCTTGTTTTGGAAGATTCAAAAATATCCAAGGAGGTACATTTTACTCATATTCATAGGCAGTCTACATTTTGCTTTAAAATGGCATAGACAATACAATTCAGGGTAGATTAGAGAAATGAAAAAGTAGAAGACTGATGGAAGAGCCTGGAAGCAGAGGAAGGCATAAGGAGACAGGTATTCGAGTGTGAAATGTCTGGAGTGAGCACAGGCAGAGATGCAGGTGAATAAAGTGAGGAAGTGAAGAAAAAAGGGTGGTAGAAGAAACTTAATTAGCAGAAAGAAAACAAAGGTAACTGTGCATTGATGAATTTAAAGGTTTTCAAGGACTTATTCTACAGAGAAGAAAGCCCAGAGGCTACCATCATGGAGCAGAGGAATGAGAAAAGATGGGGAGATAGTAGAGCATCAAAACTATCTGAAAGGTCTTTGTTTAGTGTCAGAATATGTACATTTCATGGAGTATCTGTGGTCTGCAGCTCTTGCGCAAGCAGACTGAAACTCCTAATAAGGGGTTTGCACAGCAAAGGTGACACTGTCTAGGACACGAGCATAACCAGCGTGTGTTCCTTTGGCAGAGCAGGAGGAGGCAGATAACCCATTAACAGAGGTATTACTTTTTAATTGCAGCATCATGTGTGCTGTCATCTTTCTAGCCAAGAAGTAGCCAGCACCTGTGTGGACCGAAACAATGTTGTCCTTGGGTCCGTTTATAGAACAAACAACAAGCAGAAGCTTGAGAACTCTGAGCTGTGTGTGGCTGGGACTGTTGCACCGAGCTGGAAAGCAGCATGCTCCCACCACTGACACAGGACAGAAGGAAAGCCCTTGCTGGAATAAGATGCAGATGAATTTATCATGAGGCACAGTCAGTAGAAACAAAACTGACTGACAGAGCCTGGGAATAGTGTTTATTACAGTATGAAACTGTGCTACATTGCTTCACTCAGGGATTAATCTGCCTTCGGGTACATCTGCCTTTTAAAAGTGCTCTATTTAACACTTTTTACAACCTGAAATAGAGTTAAGTGAACTAGATTTTCGTCCAAGTTGAAAGATGTCCAACTCTGGAGTTGGTGGAGTTGGTTCAGCCAGCTAGAGAAAAACAGCCAGCCAGCTGCAAACTCCTGCTTTTCACCCAAGCTCTCCCCTTGATACCTTTTAAGTTTCTGCTTTGTACCTTTTGGCAGGAGTTTGTTGTTTATCCTTCTGAGCTCTCAGCTGTGGTGGAATGGTAGAGTGACAGGGGAGGCACCATGACCCAAAATGATGGGAGAAGTCTGAATCAAACTGTAACAAAGGGGCCATGATTGTTTGCAAAGAAGGTGTAATAATAATTCATTCTGACCGTCAGAGAACATCTCAGCCTGAGTACAACCGGGGAGAATGGTTTGGAGAACGGATAAAAGCAGACACAGCAAGAGGCAGGTGAGATCTTAGGGGAAAGCAGGAAGTCTAATGGGATGAAATAGGATGGAAAAGCAAGGTGTTGTTTTGGAGGGCTTTGTCCCAGGGGCTCTTAGTCATATCTCTACATGAGCAAGTGGAAAAGAGAGTTAGAGGCCAAACTTTTTTTAAGTGTATAGGCAGGAACAGATTTCACCTTAAGGGTTGTATGTCATCAGCAGGAGCAGACACAACGTTATGGAATCCAACAGTCCTTTTAGTTCTGATGGTGGAGACAGCCTGGTGCAAGCAACCTGCTTGAAAAGGAGAGGTGAAGTGGAGGAACTGTGCTTAGCCAGGCCTTTTCCTCTGCTCTCACATTTCATCCTGATTTGTGCACATCATTGCCTGCCTGGGCCTGGTATTGTTATCCAACAAAAAATCAAGTGGGCACTTCACAACTTAAACAACTGTTTCCCTTCAGACCTGCTGGTGTTTTGCATATGCCATGGAGATGGGAAAACTACCTTTCCAGACTTGCAGGGCTAATGCTGCTATCCTGACTCCCAGAAAATACTGCTTTTGATGCTTTGAGAAAGGATGAGACTGGTCTTGCAGGTAACTGACAGGCAGTGATGAAGTCTGATAGGAGTCTAGAAGCCTGTACCTAAGCCCGAACCAAGGGATTACTGTGCAGACTTGCCCAGAGAAAGGTTAAGTTGCCTGGTGTGGGCTGTCACGGGCTGATGGTTTGACGTTGCCTGCTTACAGATCCCAGGACTTGGCGAGGCCCCACCACTTTAACTTTCAGTCTTAGTAAATCATGAAATGAAATGGAGTTTTCTTCCAAGTGACAGGTAAATCTTGGCCACTCTCTGACTGCTGTGCCTGTACCGCTTAATTCTGTAATCCCTTTGCCCTCCATTCCTTGGTGCAGCGAGCTCATGCTGGGAAGCATTGGAGTGACAAGCGATTTCTCTGTGCCTGACACCTCAGCTGGAAGACTTGATTAAGTGAAAATATCTTTGCATTCATTTTTTTCCAGGTGCAGAGAACAACATGGACCCAAGTAATCGGCTGGGCCTGGGAAACCTTACAGAGGTTCCCTGTTCTGCCTTTTGGGCCAGTGCCTTTGCTGTGTTGCGTGCACAGGTTTACGGAGAGATGAGGATTTGTCTTGATATTTCCAACTGTACTGTGGCAGACTTCGAGAGGCTTTTGTCCAGATCTAGTGTCTCTGCAGTGTTCCTTACAGTACTGCCTCCTGCCAGAATTAGAGACTCAGGTAATCCCATCCACTCACGAGGTGAGGAGATAGCTCCTTCCACCCACTGCTGCCAACTGTCAGCCTGGGGAGCCAGAGAAGCTTGGAGCTTCCTCCATCAAGAAGGCCAGAGATCATTCCCTCTGGCATCTTTCACCCTGCCTTGAGTGACATTACTGCAGCTCTGGGGACTGTTATTAGTATTCAGTGGAACACTTTTAAGCAAAACCTGAGAAAGGAATTAATCTGTCAATAGGAATGAATATACTGGACAGTGATTTATGCAGATCCTGTACTCAGAGTGTGTTCTTTTCAGCTGTGTCTCTCAGGCTTGTTCCCAAAGCCAATACACAAAATTACATTTAAGGTAACATTACAGCTGGCTGATCATGTGTTCAACACCTAGGTCCATGCAAGCATTGCTATATCAGGAGTCAGAGCAGAGGAGAGATGCGTGTCTCTGCCACTTTTTAAAAAGCTCAAACAGTCAGAGACACAACCAAGGCGAACGATTCTGATTAGTTATTCAGGGCACCTATATTAGACTCAAAGGCATTCTGCACACTGGATACATGTATGGAAACATAGGTACGTATATGTAGGTGTAGTAGTGCATCTGTGGGAGGAAAAGATTGTGCAAGTGCAGCTAAGAAAATCCTGGCACCCAGCATACATATTGTTAAAAATACAGCAAAGAACTATTCATTTGGGTGCACAATGGCCTGAGAGGATGCATCATGTCTACAATATATTAGTCGTTTAGGAAACTTATCATAGAACCATAGAATAGTTTGAGTTGGAAAGGACCTCAATGAACATCTAGTTCCAAGCCCAGGACATCTTGCAATAGACCAAGTTGCTTAAGGCCATGCCCAACCTGGCCTTGAACACTTCCAGGGAGGGGACATCCACAACTTCCCTGGGCAACCTTTCCCTGTGTCTCACCACCCTCACTGTAAAGAATTTCTTCTTAATATCTGGTCTAAAGCTACTCCCTTACAGCTTACAGCCACTCCCCCTTCTACTATCACTACAAACCCCTGTAAAAGGTCCCTTCCCAGCTTTCTCGTAGGCCCTCTTCAGGTACTGGAAGAATACTATAAGGTCCCCATGGAGTCTTCTCTTCCCCAGGCTGGCAACCAGTTCCCATCAGAGAGGTGCTCCAGCCCTCTGATCATCTTTGTGGCCCTCCGTTGGACCCAGTCCAACAGTTTGGTGTACTTCTTGTATTGGGGACCCCCGAACTGGATGCAGTACAATTAGAGTGGGGTCTCATGAGAACAGACAAAAGGCGGAGAATCACCTCCCTCAACCTCCTGGTCACACTTCTTTTGATGCATCCCAGGATACAGTTGGCTTCTGGGCTGCAAGCAGACATTGCTGGCTCTTGTCGAGTTTTTCATCAGCTGACACCCCTGAGTTCTTCTCAAGACTTCTCTCAAGTCACTCCTTGCCCAGCTTATATCCGTGCTTGGGATTGCCCTGACCCACATCCAGGAACTTGTACCTGGCCTTGTTTAACTTCAAGACATTGACATACACCCACCTCTCAAGCCTGTCCAAGTCTCTCTAGATGGTTGCATTTCTCACTGTTCTCTTTATTTGTTGTGACACTTCATAGAAGCCACTTCAGACATCTGTATCTTTTTCCTGATTTTTACACTGAAGGCAGTGCTACCAATTCTGGTTTGTTTTTTTTTTTTTCCCCACGTGTTTCAGTGGTAATTTGTGCTTTACCAGATGTCTCAGCTTCTAAACGTAAATTGCTCTCATCCTTTGCTAGTTTAGGTGGGAGAGTAAGGCTTGAATATATGGCTTGTGTCCACCCTCGAGGCTTATGTAATGACATAAAGAATGGAGGAAATGAATGTTTCCTATTGTTCAGAAATCCTTTCTATTTCCTAGTAAACTAATTAATGATGATTGTGTGATTCAGGATTGGGAATATTTATTGTAGTATTGACAGGATTCATCAGCCTCGTATTGGTAGAATACTGTGTTGCTCCAGTGAAAGGTGTTAAGAGCTTTGCAGGCCATTGCATTGTACCAGGAGACTGTCACAGGGCTATGCAGACAGTAATGCTCTCAGATTCACAGTGAAGCTACTTGGTTAAAAACCTACAAATGTGTATGTTTTTTTTGTGGAGAAAAGCACTTAGAAATTGAGAGATTCGGGCACAAACTGTGTTCAAATAAAGTACTCATGAATTGAATAGAAATCACAGAGAAAGAAAAGTACATTGAGACATAGTTGTGCTGTTGCATGTGCTTTCAGGTGTGACCAGGGTTGGGAATAGAGGTGAAGCCCTCTAATTAAAAGAGCAACATCTCTCCATCTCAATATAGGCAAGTGTGAACTGCTCCCTCCGAGTCAGAGCATCCCCTGTGACGTGCAGAGCAGCATGGTGGCAGTGGTTGTAATGCTGCCAATGCTGCTGATTGAGCATCATGATAGCTGAGGAAGTAGGGGGTGTTGACAGGAAGGACACAAAACAAAACCCAAAGGAGACTGAGCATCTGAAG
Source organism: Ramphastos sulfuratus (assembly GCA_013399055.1). NCBI lineage: Eukaryota > Metazoa > Chordata > Aves > Piciformes > Ramphastidae > Ramphastos > Ramphastos sulfuratus. The sequence continues at coordinate 29,959 of WBNM01040771.1, forward strand.
TCATGGTCCATTTCAGTTTTCATTATAAAACAAGAACGCAACGGAAAAGGGGCCACTGTATAACTGCCATTATTTAAGTTCTTGGGCAGGTACAGTACCTGCACTCTTACTGCTTACATAGTTGGTATTAACAATGCTGACTGCCCACGGCTGCTGGACTGCAAGTACTATTGTTACAAGTGTGACCACCCTTCTTACTCCTTCACAGAATCACAGGATCATAGGGGTTGGAAGGGACCTCTGAAGATCATTGAGTCCAACCACCCTGCCAGAGCACGATCACCTAAAACAGATACTCCTTCTACCTTCTTAATTTCTGGTATGCAATGCAGACCCATGCATTTGCTACCCAGCATTTCTTTCCCACTCAATTTGTGAATAGGAAGAGAGAGGCTTCGGGTATTACCCACAGTTTCTCATCTCCCAGACTGACTATATTCTGCAGCAAGCTTCTCTTAAAATTGTTGAGATTATTACTGTTGTATATTTTATACACACACAAACACATGTATATATATGTTTTTATATATATATATTCTTCAGTCTCCCTCTGCAGCTGAGAGACGCACCTGGGATTTATCTCTGTAATGAGAAAAGGGAGATAGGGAGAAGTAAGGGCATTTTTCTCTGACTTGGATTGTAAGTCATTTTGATATTCATTGTAAAAGATGCTTTTCAAATATTTAAATGTATGTGCGCTCACATATCAGTTCTCCAGGACGGATTGTATGCGACATAATCTCTGTTTTATATCTCTTGTGCTCTGTGATGTTCTCCCGTATCCCTTCCTTTTGGTAACTTCATCTGGAAGAGATGGAGAGATGAGGACCTGGAACTGGGATTATTTCTCTAGCCTATGCTCTGTCATCATCACATTTTGGGATAAACTAAGGCTGGAGAAGAAATATACTCACCTTTGACTGGTGCGCTCACCTTCGACTGGTGCTCTCTCCTTTTCCAGCACTACCATTTCTGGAGGGTGGAGTGGGGTTAAAAGTAGCTGAGCCCTCCTGAAAAAAAGAACTCTTACACTCTCAAGAGAAAGGCCAAAGTGGGATTTTTCTTGATAATTAGCTCAATGTGCTTGGTAATTAGCTCAAACAAAGGGCAGTTTGGCTGAGATGGGAGAGGGGTATAAATTTAGACATATCAATGACATCTGTCCAAGTTTACCATACTGTGAAAATCTCTTCTTGTGACTTGGCAAGAGTGGGAAAGAAGACAGGGAAGGGTGGCTACGCTTGCTCAGTCTTTGCCTGGCTGGGGATTGGGGCTGGACCATGCTGTGTGCAAACTCTTCCTCCCCCTTCGTCCTTGGAAGGTCTGCTCCCTGTCAGGTGTGCCATCCCGCCATCTGCTCCCAGCCCCGAGCAGCTGGTACGATAGCCGCAAACGCTGGCAGGAGCGGCCCTCCAGCCGCGTGAATGACAGCATGCGCTGCTGCTTCCTTGGCAAGGAGAGCAGTGCTTGTAGCTGGGAATTAGAGGCTTGTAAACCTGCCGGCTCCGAGGCGGGGGGAACAGCTCTCAGCGGCACTCCCGAGGCGTGGGAATCTGCCTGAGCTCCTGACCATGCAATTGCACCTGCACGGGGCCTGGCTGTGCCACAGGCAGGGTGCCTGTGATGGGGAGCCACGGCCCGAGTCTGGAATCGGGATGCTCCCTCCTCACCGCTTCTGCGCCTTCATTTGAGGGGAGGGGGAAGCAGACCCAGCTGCAAGAGGCAGGGCAGCCCTGGCAGGCCAAGTTGTTTCCAAATATTGGCTCTTCCTGGCTTATAGGAGAGGAAGAGAGGAAAAAGCACTCAGAGCATAGTGGGAAGCAGGGTAGGTAGAAGGAGAAGGGGTTTGGTGGAAGGGTCCCACCTGCTTTATGCACCTGCTTTCAAAGCTAAGAGTGCATGTTGTTACCTGGGGAGCTTGGTAAGGCATTTCATGATCTGTCACTGGCTCACTGCTGGAGCCTCTGAGCTTCAACAGCTCAGGAAAACAGTGTCGCAGCCCAAAACCAATTGGAAGGAAAGGGAAGGTGCAGACCTTTTGCCCCAGCCAAAGGGAAGCAAGAAGTTTCCCATCACAAAAAAAAAGTACTTTTCTCCAGAAACCCTAAATACAGAGGATCAGGAAACACTGTCAAATTATTCTGTTTTTTTTTAAGAGGAACATGCACTCCTCAAGGCCACTATGTGAGTGTGGTTTGCTGTCAGGACTCTGGTAATGGCTTGGATATCTGTCTGCTCTTGAAACCGAACTATGGTGGAATCATTTAAACTCAGGAATTTTTCTAAATGCTCTATAGCAAGATGCAATATTCGGAACAAGACTGAGGAATCATTTCTAGAGTTCGAATTCTGGCTGGAATGATGAACATAGGCTGTTAACTTAAAATTTTGGTCTATGTTGTGACCTCTCCACACGTGGGAGAGATATGTATGCTGACCTTTGTTTAAACCTTGTCCGTTGTGCAAACAAGCAGCCTTGGATGAATTACTTTTATTTTATACCATGGCCAAAACAAACTGTGGGTTACATTGTTCATCCTGGTGTTGGAAAGCTGTTGAGTTTGGGGTTTTTTTGTTGGTTTTTTGTTGTTTTGTTTTTTTTTTTCTGGGTTCCTATCTCTCAGGGAGAATTGCAAATGGACATAAAAGAGGCATAGACCTCCTACTCTTTGTGTTGTTAGTTACTGTACCAAGGATAGGTGGCATTGTTCAGAAAGATAGGAAGCCTAAACTTTGAACTCCTGTTTCAGAAGAACTGGACTTTGAGAGGCGCATATCATAGGTGAGGAATCCAGCTACTCAGATAATGGTTTTTCCCCTTTATGTCCAAAAACTGTATTGCAGGAATGCTCCTCTTGAAATTTTGAACAAAGATAACAACAGTGAAAAATTTGGGGGTTTTGGTTTTTTTTTTTTGTTTTTTTTTTGTTTTTTTCTGTATGAGCTGGCATATTCTCACTCAGTGTTTAATCCAGACACTCCCAGGTACTTTTGAGCCTTAAATCTGTGCTCTTCCTGCTTTTGAGCTCTCTTCAAAAGCCCCTTTGAAAGTTAAATCTGGAACCCTGGCCCTCACTAATCCTTCCTTGTTGGTCATCCTTGCTTCGAGAGCACCTTGCAAATGGAGATGAAAAGGTGTGGAGTAAGTTCTTTGCCCTCATCTCTGCCCTCCAAAGAGGGTACTTCACTTTCCAGAGTTGGGAGCTGCTCTTGTGCTCATCAGTGCAGAAGTTCTGAAAGGATTGACAAATAGATTAATACCTGGCAGTGATGGCTGAAACTAGCTACCTCTGAAGGGGCAATCATTTATCACTAAATTACTTTCTCTAAGCCAGGTAATTTCTGATCAACATGCACAAAAACAAAGCCACCACAGTGATGTGATGTTAACCAGAGGCCATTCCTATTCCCTGGGTTGGTGCAGCAATGAATGCAGAGAGAATTGTCACTTGAAAGGTTTATGAAGCTTAATGAAAAGTGACATTACTGGATGCTGGGGAGGGAAGAGTCCAGAAGGCTACGTCTAGTTTGTCTGGTAAGGACTGCCACATGTGGAGAGGATGTTTTACTGATATACCTGTCACTCAGGAGTGAGCAGTACTGGCAGAGCACTGGGTGGTGGGACAGGGTGGGAGAACCCTGGCTACTGAACAGGGGGCTAAAATGTACGAACATCATGGTAGCCTTGCTTTTTTGTGGAAACAGAAGTAGCCTCACATCATGAGTTTATAGCATAAAAAAGAGTGATGAGAGGTGAAGCATGCCTGAAGCAGAGCCACAGAGCATGATACGTTTGGAACCATTGGTTGTTTAAAGCTCAGCACAGGGATTCAAATCCAAAAGTCCTGGCATGGCATGGCTTCTTTGTAGTGGTCCAAACTAAGAACCCAATCCAAGCCTTGTCAAAATCTGGGGCATCCACTTCTGACATGATAACTCCTGAAGAGGAATGTCTTTTGCATTTAATGAATTTTAAATGTGCTGCATGTCTTTAGGGATCTTTAAAATTCAGAGGAGTTAGAAGAGGCTCCTCACCTCCCAGAATAGACACTGGTGGAAGGGAGGAGCAAGGGCATTTCTGTGTGTCAAGGGAAGTCATGGCCAAGTTCTTATAGGGTACTTTGGCTAAAGCCATGCCAAGTGCCTTTGACAAGATACGTTTGTAGTCTATCTCTCTGGCCACGCAAGGTTAATTTTATTGTGCCTCATAGGGATTCTGTAATTGATGTGCACGCGCACTTTTAGGCTGTGCATGAGTGTCGATGCAAAGTAAGACATTCCCCATTAACCTGCTGATCTTTCCCCCTCCCTCTCTGCACCTTAGGGATTTCTAACCAAGGCACCCTGGGCACCTCAGTGGATGCCTTTTCCCTGGTGCTCCATACCCTTACTAGTGTTTCCCAACTAATGTCTGGGGAGAGAGGGGCTGCTAAGATCTGTAAGGTTTGTTTCTTGACAAATGTCCCATTTTCACAGGCAGTTGAACCGAACTGCAGCTTGTGCTCCGTTCAAACATGTCAATAAACATTATTGCAAAGACGTACAAGCAATAATGGGAATGTATAAAACTCACCTTTATTGCTTCTTGCCGTGAATTTACACGCTGCTCTAAACAGCTTTTACTCCTCCAGGGGAAAGCCTTGGGATTTTGCCTTTACCAGCATGCTGATTTCCCCAGTTTGTACCAGAGGCCTTTGCTGCCTTCTCTGCCTCCCCACCACGAGTACTGCAGATGGGAACGCTGCCGCAAAGGTACAAATAAACGTCTCAAGGTGCAGTCAGGCTCAGTTAAAAGCTGAAGAGGTGAAGTTGCCATTCTGCAGGATAAGCTGCTGTGTATGTTATTGCCTGTCCTTCGCTTGATCACGCAATGCCAGGGAGTAAATTACATTCGACAGTGCAGTGGAAGGGAACAGCTCAATTCCCCTCTAGCTGTAGCTTCACAAGTGTGGCAGTTGTATTTCTACACATAGGGACAGAGGCTGCTCACCACACTCCTGCAACGCTTTCACCGATGCCAGTTAAGGGATTATGTGAGCAAGGCACAGTCAAGCTCTTCATCAGTGGCTCAGCACTGTTCTTCCTGTAGTGACAGGTGCTCAGCAGTGCTCTTTCAGCATGAAAACTTCTTGGAGGGCACAGAGGTAAAACTCATTCCTGAGCTGCAACCTGGCAGGAACAGGATTAAAAGAGATGCAGATGTGTGCATAATCTTCCCAAACTAAGTTACTTGGTAACTGGGAAGCATGGATCAGGAAAACTGATCAGGATCCCCTGCCTGGAGGAGGGTAGGCTTAGACTGGACATTAGGAAGAAATTCTTTACAGTGAGAGTGGTGAAATGGTGGAACAAGTTGCCCAGGGAAGTTGTGGATGCCTTCTCCCTGGAAGTGTTCAAGGCCAGGTTGTATGCAGCCCTGAGCAGCCTGGTCTAGGGGAAGATGTCCCTTGCCATGGTAGAGTGTTTGGAACTAGATGATCTTTGAGTCCCTTCTAACTCAAGCCATTCTACAATTCTATAACTAGCAATATGTGAACACAATATGATCATTGCAAGAAAAGGGACTGGTGGCTTTGCTGCAACTCCAGAGTGCCAGTATCTTTGCTCTAGCCTAGTAATTCCTGTCCTTTCCTTTCTCTCTGGGGATCAGTGACTGCCCCTTGCCTTATTCCTTGTATAATAATTGCAGCAGGGACTGCAGTTTTGCTCTGGCTTCACATGGAACCAGGCACAACAGCTTCCTGGTCCCACTGTGTATTCTGTTTCCTTTTTCAAACCAGCCAGTGCCCCAACAGATCAGCAGCTGTACCAACACGCAGCACAAACAGCCTGCTCTTGCTGCTTTATCACGCTGTCCTATGTCTTCTGCACAGGGAGATCTTTCTGCTTGAGCGCCAGCTCCCATGGATGAGCAAAGGACTGCTAAGCATTAAAGGTCTGGGAAGTGGAGGCTGCATGAAGCAGCTGTCTTTTTCTCCCCATTGACCCAGCTCACTCAGAAGGGTGGTTCCTCTCTGCTTCCTGGGCTCCTGCCCAGCTCTCCCAGCTTTGTGCCAGCAGGCAAGCTGTTAGTTTGGTGCCGGCTGCTGCTCATGGAGCTCTCTCCATGCTCTGTTGCCTGTGGCACCAGTGCTTACATGGCACAAGTTGTGTCTGGGCTCTACCCATGTCTCCAGTGGGCTTGTTATGCTGAGCTACCATTGCTTGCCAGCAGGCAGGGCCCCGGCAGTATTTTAATAGCTACATCTCTCCTGTGGCTGCTGTCCTCCTGCTTTTCGTGGTGACGGGCTGCCCATCTATCCACATTTGATGCTTAGCTGCCCTTGTGAGAGGGAACCTGATTCCTTCCAAGTTCTCTGCCATCCTATGACCCAGGCTTAGGGCAATACACAGGTTTAGGCCAACTAACCTCCTACAATAGGCTATGAAAGTCAGGTCCTCATCCTTCTTAATAGTGTCTACTGCAGCTTGGCACAACAAGGATGAGCTGTGAGGCTGGCCGTTATGTAGCAATAAAGTGATATGCTTTGCTGGTTTCATTCTAGGGAGGGTTTGCTGAAACTAAGACCAGTATAGCAGTAATTATTTTTTTTCATTTGGGGCCAGTGAGGAGGAAGGCATGGTGGGCTGAGCTACCCATCACAGAATCCTAGAATGGTTTAGGTTGGAAAAGACACTCAAGGTGATCAAGTCCAACCATTAAACTATTAAAAAATGGTTACAAAACATCTCTTCCCTTTCCACACATACTACAGAGTGTCCTCCAGTTTTATCAGACTTTGCCAACTATGAAGTCTAACTAGTCTGTTGTTCAGGCTAGGTTTTTGTCCATTCCTAGAAATGTGGCCATTTAGCAACAGATGTACTAAGAGTGACATTCAGTTACCTAAGGCACTTCAGACTGACTGCTTCAGCACCTAACCCTGAACTCCATGTTGGGCTTCCACTCTGACCTGACCTTCACACACTAGTGAAGAATCTCAGAATTAAAATAGTCAATGAGTTGAGTGAAAAGCCACACTATGTAGCTCTTAGGTATCATGGTTGTGTTTCCTCTGACTTGCCAAACTGCTCCCTAAATGTTCTTTTAATACCAACCGGAAATACTTTTGCCTCTCCATGGCTTCAGAAGATCCTTTTTGTTACAGTCTAAGGAGATAGCTTTCCATTTCACTGCCCTTACTTCTGCCTGCCTCATGAGGAGGTGATGCAAGATGATGTTAGGGGTCATTCTCTCTCCTCAGCTAGGCAGAAAAGTTTTTGCATACAGTAGAGAAAGAAACAGCCAGCAGTTCTTGATGAATAAAGACTGCTCATCTTTCCTGACCTGTTCGCTTTCTGATTTTACTCCAGGTTTTTGAGAAGGAAATGAGACTTACCTGACCTAGCCTCTTTCTGGTGGTAGCATATCTAGTCTGCAGTCTATCTGGGTAGAGCAGAGTTGAGGGTAGATAAGGTCAGGAATGGTAGTCATGAGGACTCTGAGCGATAGGCAAGGGCTCTGTAGCCTTAGGAAGATGTGACTTCATACCAGAGATTGCCCAGGGCAGTCTCTGCAGCAGGATTCAAATAACCTCAGTCCTGCAACTTGAAAACAGCAGATATTGTTGCAATATTCTTATATATTATAATAAACAACAGTTAAGGGGCATTAAAGCATTCAAAATCAGTCAGATAGTCATAAAAAAGTGGGGTTTTTTGGGGTTTTTTTGTTTGTTTGTTTGTTTGTGGTTTTTTATAATTATCTTTTAAAGCTAAGTTCAGGATTGTTGGTACTTGCACAAGCCCAGTAGACTGACTATATTCTGGCAGTACCCAACATTTTGAGTTTCAAGCCCTCTGGACACAACTTAGGGGAGCTGTGAAATTGCTGCGTTGACCTATTCAATGAGTGTAGGAAGTGTGAAAGTGTTGTGATCAATTTTATGAGGACGAGCTTTGTCTCAGTCTTTCACTGATCACAACTTGAGTTTTTACCTAATCACAAGAAAATACTTGAGAGTAGGTATGATGACTAATAGAAGAAAGGCCATGGTTGAAGGAAGTTGCTCCTAGAAATTTATGGAAATAGGTGCGAAGTAAGTGACATGACCCTTGCACTTTCTAGTGCTAGGAAAGAGATCACACTCAGGAAGCAGGATAAGGCATGAAGCTCCTGTTTTCATGTCTTCAAAAACTTTGGGTTCTCAAAGTGTTGTCAGATAAAAGCCTGTTCCTGTAACAGCTGGGAGTGGATTGACACTTCTTTACTTGCCGAAATCACACCATCCATATAAAAAAGGCTAAGAAATTTCTTCTTCCCCAAGTAAATAGATTTGCTTTTGTTCTCATCTGCACTGTAGCTTGAAGTCTGGAAGATACTGAAAGAAGAACAGGAAGTGTGAGACGTTTTCATGTTTCTGGCATGGGAGATGCCTAGACATGGGTCTCCGCCCCTTTTTCTGCTCATTTTGACCTGTGCTTAGCATGGGATAGGAAAAATAGTCAGTAACTGTGTTGGTTGCTTTCTTTTTTTTGTTTGTTTGGGTTTTCTTTCCCTTTAAAAATGGGTGTACAAGTGGGCATGCTAATCAAAGAAGCCACTGCTGGGTTAAGATAACTCACACTGGCAAAAACTACCCAACCCTACTTTGTCGCAGCTCCTGGCAGAGTACCCTGGAACTTAGCTTCTGATGACTGCATTAAAAACAGTCCATTTGGTGTACATATATATAATGAGTTCATAGTCTTAATACCCTGTGTACCCCTAGAAAGGCATCTGTTTGGTAAGATCCAGCCTAATGAACAATTTGGGAAGGAGTGAAAGCACAGACAGAGCTAGGAATGGGGACTGCTGAGGAGGATACTTGAAGAAGGGTGTAAGAAAGAGAAATAGTCGTGTCAAGGCAAAGAGAAGAATGCTCAAAAAGAAAAAAAAAAAAAAAGAGGAAGATATTTTGAAAGCAGAAAAAGGCAATGAGAAAGCAAGACCAAAGATGGAGGCTGTAGTAGAGGAAGGGCTTTATCTGAGCAAGAAGGAGGTGAAAGCTCCTTCCTACTCAGAAAAAGGTAGAACATCTGAGCACTGAGCTCATGAAAAAGACAGGATCAGTACTTACAAAGGATCTCAGTCATAAGAGATGAATTAAACATAACCCCAAAGGGACCAGAATCTCTGAGCTGCTTAGAAAAATGAGTCTGCAAAGGAACACTTGAGCTACAAATGAACATGGTGGCCAGACTCTGAAGCGCCCCTGTGCAGGCAGCTTTTACTTTGCATTATAGCTAAAGTGGTCTGTGCACCTGTCTTACTGCTGTGCAAGTAAACTAGGGAGCAAAAAGGAAAAAGTAGAGGAGGTGGGAGGTAGAGAAGAGAGATACAGAAGAGAAACAAGTGTATTTGGTTTTATGCTTTGGGTTTTTAGGTTTTTTTAAATGCAGATTTTTTTATGGGGAAGACACCGGTTCCTTGGCCGGGTTTCATTCCTGTCTGTGCCACAGACTGGCTTTGTTACCCTGTGGAAGTTCCTTCACCTCTCTGACACAGTATTTTTTTTTTTTCCCTTTTTTCATTTGTGCCATGAAATAATGATAAAAATGTGCTCCAAGCACAGGTGACAAGGTTAAATATTCACAGCCTTCCTTCAACATCAAGTTGCTGTTAATGTTATCATCGTCATCATCACCATCATCTTTTACAGGTCAGACAGTGCCATGTCCCTGCCTGCGGAGGAAAAGATGGACAGAGATGCAATAGGCTGCTCAGCCCCTTCCCGCTCCTCTCTTGCCATTAGATGGGAGGCTCTCAGCACCCTGATGCAGCCTGGTGGACCATGCTGATGAGGGCAAGGAGGGTTGTAGCCCACCGAAGACTGTTTGCAGGGCCTTTTTACCCAGCTAAAGCTGCTGACAGCTATACTGCTATTTATTTATTTGGCTGCTGAGGACAGAAACAGCAGGAGATAATCATAAGAAAATCATAAAGAGAGGGAAAAGCAGCAGATAATATTCTGCAGAGGGATTTAACGGGGTGAAAAATTGTCTCTTGCCGAACTGTCTATGACACTAAACACTGTCTCTGAGATCTTCACTCTTCCTCCTCAACAGAGGCTTAAGGAAAGCGACAGGCAAGGCTCTGAGCCAGCGTCTGGGGGTTTTTGAAAGTATGACAGGCAGGAGCCTGGGTTTTTCTCATCAGCATCTTTCAGTGGCGTGCATGCTATCAGTCATTCTGGTTGTTTCTCTCTGAACAGGACCATCCCCTCCTCCTGCCACAATGAGTTGAAGGGAGGACACTTGGGAAATGCCACTCTACTTCCTATACCCCAGACTTTCAATTGAGATGGATTTTTCCCTGGGCTGCAAGAGCATGGTCAAATAGCTAGAAAAGCTGCAGGCAGCTTGCTGCTGCTTTAGGAGGCAGGAGTTTCAAAACTAATCCTAAGCTTGCTGTGCCAATATGGCATTGGTAAGGCGGGGACTTGCTTGAACAGAAGTGGCAACTGAGGTTTAATTCAAACTGAGCAGATCCCTCCCACTGAAACTGTCTTTGTCAGGTTCCCCTTGCTGTGCTGGAATCTTTCACTGACAGTCAGAAGGGCTGAGGCTTGGAAAGTGCTCCTGTGCTGCTGTTGTGCTATTGTGGTGTCATAATAGAATGTGAACTTTGTGGTTTTGTGAGATATGAGGACAGGGTAGAGCAGCTTTCTAGGACTAGCTAAAAAAGGAAGACTTCAACTCATTCTTTAGGATTGGGTGTAGAAACTCAATCATGTGTGACAAAGCACTGCTTTCAAATCAGAGGGAAAAAAACCAAACCAAACCAAACAAAAAAAAAACCCCCAAAACTAAAAAAAAAAAAAAAAAAAAAAAAAAAAAAAACANAACCAAACCAAAACCAAAGCAACAACTTTTTGTTCTATTTTCCAGTGCAGGGAGCTGGATGGGAAAAGGTAGTTAAGCTGTCAGACTTGGGAAATCTGCATTTGATTCTCATCCCTGCTAGAGGCTGCAAGTTTGATTTTGAGGAATGCATTGAATCTTGTTTCTGTCTTTCAAATGGGCACAATCATTCTTCTTTGCCTCCCAGGAAAGTTGCTAAGTAGAAATTCACATGCAAGGTGCCCAAATAGGATGTTGCTGATGGAGCTTTTGTAAATGTCTGGTTAGAGTTCTCAGGGAACAACTACAGGTGGAAAAGCTCTCTGAGCTCCCATCTAACTGCTCCTTCTCCTTACACAGTTGTTTCCTACAAGCCGTTATTCCCTGTATATCATCCAAGGGTGAGATTTCTGTTGCCTTAATTGATCTTGCTAGAGTAAAGGAGGAGATCATACATCAGACTTAACTTTTTGTCTCAGGCTTGAACCAATTTACCATTTCTTGTACTATAGTTCTTACTTATTGAGGTTTTCATCGATTCATGGAATGGTTTGGATTGGAAGGGACTTTAAAGATCATCTAGTTCAAACTCTGTGCCACAGTCAGAGACACCATCCACTAGACCAGGTTGCTGAAAGCCTCATTCAGCCTGACCTTGAACACCTCTGGGGACGAAGGCATTCACGATCAGGTTTCTCCAAGGAAAACCCAATGTAAATCCAAAGCAACTACTGGGCTACATAAAATGACCAAGCAATAAGGAGAAGATGTTCTTCCAGAGTGTAGTGGAAGCAGCATCTTCACAGGACAAACCCCAAAGCCATACCAAAAAGATGGTATGGAGTGAATCTAGTTTAAATTCTTCATGCAAGCCACCCTCCTTTCTGAGATGTTCACCTGGAACTAAGCTGGCATGGTCATCACTCTTCAGCTGGGTCAGTATGATGTATCTCTTCATCTGCACAGTTTTCTTGCAGTATAATGAACATAGGTTAGGTTCCTTTGTCTTATGTGTGGAAGAGCTAAGGCTTAGTGTAAGCAAAGATCCGCTTCTACCACCAGGGGTTAAAGCACTTAACTGAGGTCTGCACCTCTAAAGTAACACTTTAATTAGCAAAACGTGAATGTGAAGGCTCTTTAACTAGTAAGTCATAGTCACTTGTTTCAGACGGATATACGGGAGGATGGAGCAGCACAGCAACTTCTGACTTCCTAGCACCCGTAGAATTTTCAAGGGTTCAGAAAATGAAAATAGGTTTAAAGACACCTCATGATCCTTATATTCCTTCCCAAGGTTGGCGTCAGGCTCTCAGGCAGACATCAGGTGCAAGGGCTCTGTCCTCCAGTCTTGGTCAAGGCATTTCATATGACTGCAGACAAAAAGGCCAATTAGCACAGACGAAAAGCACCCTCTTGAAGCAGAACTGAAGCCTGAGCTCCTGATTTTCCAGCCATTAGATTGCATCCATATGTGTGGCAGGAAGAACATTGCAAAGCAGCCAGCACATTTTCCAAATGAAGTCAGTTTACAATTCTCCACTAAAATATGAGGTCTGTTGAATGTCCATCTTGCCCAAAACTGCTGAGCTATCTGTATGCATATCTTTTTGTAAAGAAGGAAATAGTTCTTTCAGTGATAATTGCTCTATAAAACAACTAGATGGGGTAGAACAGAGAAAAAATATTTCTTCTCATGCCTATGGCAACTCATTTTGGTATCTTTGATCAAGCAATTCAGTGACAAAGCTATTCTGCAAAATGATGTCCTTTCACTGAGATATTTTGCATGTACTGTGCAGTGTCTCCAAACCCAGTATGTACCAGCACTTGAACAAGCAATTCTCAGCATCCTCCCAGCCAACTGTGCTGCCTCTAGACAGTTTTGGAGGAAGCACAAAAAATCCTTTCTCTTCAAAAGTTCTCAAATGTTGACCAGCAGGAGGTCTGCTGCTGATAGACTCTCTTGGCAATGAAAGAGATCATAAATTACCCCAAATGACCTGCATTTCAGAAACATTATTTGCAGTATTAAAAAAGAGAGGGCAGATCAGGACAATAAAATCCCAGGAAACTTTTAGAAATTCTGCTGCCAAACCCCCTCAGAGTTGACAGTGTGACCTGTGGTTGCTGGGATGCGTTATTCTGGCCACTCTTTGTACACCAGACATGCTTTGGCATTGCTGTATACAAAGACAAACAGAAAAGGACCAGAGGACACAGTAGGCTTGGAAACTCCAGCTATTTACTTGGAAATGCTGATCTTAAGATCAGGAAGCATAGGACCAGTGTATGGCTGCTTTCCCAATAGCCTTCTCTAACAATAAATGTCTCTGTCCTGCTATTGCCGATAGTTGCAACATTTCAGGTGTGCTGGTGGGATAGTTTTTGAGCTCTTGAATTGTGGTCACTATGTTGGCATAGGGGCACAGTAGGCTTTTGTGGCAGGCCCAATGCATCCCCATCTGCTTGAAGTCTGATGGTTTATGCAGCCATAGAATCATAGAATGCACCAGGTTGGAAAGGGTCCTTGAAGGTCATCTTATCCAAACCCCCCCTGCAATGAGCTGGGACATCTCTGACTAGATCAGGTTCCTCAAAGCCCCATCAAGCTTGATCTTGAATGTCCCAAGGGATGGGGCCTCAACTACATCTCTGAGCAGTATTTTACCACTCTTAATGTGAAGAACTTCCTCCTAATGTCCAACCTAAATCTACCCTGCTCTAGTTTAAAACCATTTCCCCTTGTCCTATTGCTACAGGCCCTTCTAAACAGTCCTTCCTCAGCCTTCCTGTAAGTCACCTTCAGGTATTGAAGTGCAACTGTAAGGTCTCCCTAGAGCCACCTTTTCTCAAAGCTAAACAGCCTCAATTCTCTCAGCCTGTCTTCTTAGGAGAGGTATTCCATCCCTTTGATAATCCTTGGTCCCTCCAGCAGGTCCATGTCCCTCTTGTGTTGGGAGCCCCAGAGATGGACACAGTACTCAAGGTGAGGTCTCAGCACTAGAGTGGCAGAATCACTGGCCACACTTTTTTTGGTGCAGCCTGTGCTGGGTCCATGTTCTTCAAAGACACCATTGCTTCATTCACCAGTGCGCTGGATCAGTGTGGGAAAGGCTCAGAGAGTTTCCTCATGGAGTTGCCTCATTTTCATCAGTCCCCTAGACAGCCTTTTATTCCAGTTGCCCGTGGTTTGTTGTTTGTTTTTGTTTTTTTTTCCACCTTACTTGCTGGCACTCAGCTGGAGGAAACTCATGAGCTCCATGGGCAGAGCAGGTTTGTGGTGTGCCTGTTTGCAGCAGACCACAGGCTGGACATTGATTATGGTTTGTGACTACAGATCAGGTACAACAAAAGCAATGGCAGTAATTGGAAAGCCTTATCACTTTCTACTTCACTTCCATGTAGGAGGGTAAATAGCAGCTGCCACTTACAGGGCTTCCATTTTTATTTTAACCAAATGAAAATGACTTCTTTTTAAATAAGATTTTTTTTAATGAAGTTAACAACCTCCTACTATCTTTCTGCTCTCAACATCAAACTGTCACCCATTAGTCCCTTCATCTCTGTCCAACGCCCACGATCAGTGTGACCCACATTATCAACTATTGCAAGGGCTGCACAGTCACTCAATGTCCAAGTGGTCTGAGCATCCACAGCTCCTGCCATGTCAGGGTTTCAGCTGCCATTTCCATCTCCCAAATCTTAACATCAATGCAAGGCACCAAGAAGTGCAAGTCACTTCAGAAAATTGCATTCATGGTGATTCATCCATTTATACGCAGGAATCCTGTGACAGCACTAGCAACAAAATATAGATCACAGAATCACAGAGTGATAGGGGTTGGAAAGTACCTCTAATGATCATCCAGTAAACCCCCCATGCCAGAGCAGGTTCATCTAGAGCAGGTTGCACAAGGTGGCATCCAGGCAGATTTTGAACAACTCCACAGATGGAGACCTTACCAGTTATATGGGCAGCCTGTTCCAGTGCTCCACCACCCTCAAAGTAAATAAATTCTTTCTCATGTTTAGATGACTTCCCACCACACATTCATTTTTTGCCTACACCATGCAGCTTTTCATCTCAAGCTTGTATACAGCAAGAGTGACAGTGATAATCAAGGGGACAAAGATTTCCTCATTATGAGGTGGAAGGCAGAAAGATGGTAGGATGCAGCACGCCTGTGAGTTTGGGATGGAGGAACAGTGGGTTTGAGTTTGTCAGAGCAAGGCTGTGGCAGGGATCAGAGGCTGTCCTCTGTGGCCTGTCACCAGTGACTGATGCTTGCTTCCTGTCACCTGTGTCCCAAACTTCATCTCTCATGGCCAACGCCTTCCCCCTCTCTATATTCCCTTCACACGCCAGCACTCAGCCGGCAAGAGGCGAGGCAGCGAGCGCGAGAGCTGGCAGGGAGTCAATATATTTCAGTGTTTTATTACTACGGAGCTGAAGTAGCATTTAGTTGGTTAGGCTCTGTGCAGAGTGAGCAGTCTAAAGTGACTCAGATATCAGGGCCAACAATTAAAGGCACAACAAAAAATCCATGGATTAATTAGCAGGTCAATGGTGGTTGAGTAGTTATTGCTAAATTACAAGGTTTGCATGTAAGAGATGGGATTGATCACTGGTGTCTGCTGGCTCCTCTGGCTGCACATTAGAGATATGGGTCAGTGAGGGTAGGCTCCTGCTGGTGATGTGACTGCAAAGGGGGAGTCAAGAGAGGTAGGGAAGGAGGCTGTCTGGGGTTTATCACCCCCCTCATGCAAGGACACACACATTTTGCCAATTTAAACAAAGGTTCAAAACTAATTGATACCATCTGCCAGGCAGCTCTGCTTCTGCTGCAGCTCTGTGAAGCCTTGGGGAGCTGACAAGGGGGTGGGAGAGGGGAAGTAGGCCTGGGGAGTGGGGTGAATGAGATGGTGGGCATTCACAGAAGTGTCTTCTTTCAGCATCATAAGAAAATGGTCTATATGAAGTGAAAATGTCCAGAGACAGAGTTGTGAACAAAGCTAGAAAGGGCATTAAGACATGCACACACACACAACCATACTTCCCATTATGAAATACTGGAGCATTTTGTAAAGAAGATGTACGTATACCCAGGCCACCATTTCCACAGTGGGGCACAAAAGACTTGGAGACACAGAAATGCAAGCATCTCCTTTACAGCAGGGAGTGTATTGGGGAACAAACTCTTCCCTTTTGGGGCACAGGAGAGTTTGGAGAAGGAGTATAAAGACAATCTTTCCCTCTGTGGAGCTGAAGGGAAAATACCATTTGCTCACTGGCACTATCATTAACATCTCTGCAGTGATGACAGCTGGGATTGATCAGAAAGGAAAAATTACTCCTGAGGTTTCTCACATAAATATAAAGCAGGCTGTAAGGGTAGGAGAGACAAGGAGAGGGATGCGACCTGCTGGATATGGTACTGGGGGACTCCGTGCTCCCTGTGTTGGGAGCTCACCAGATTGCACTAATGTGCATAATAATCAAGCTGTCAGAGCCCTTGCTCCAGCTCTGCTCGGAGGCAGGCAGCGCCGAGAACATTTTATCTCATTTCCAAATGACTTTTTGTGCCCAGTAAAATGCTGTTTTCATATCAATTAATAATTCAGCTAATAACACAATTAAGGAATCCGCCTTTCGCTGGGAGCCATTTGGAGGAGACAGCAGGGGAGGGGCAGGCACAGCCTAGGGAGACTTCGGTCTGATGCTGCACTGCACTGCACTTGTGGGTTGCTGTTCCTGCATGGAGATATCCAGTAATTAAATGTGTACTTCAGGGGGAAGCTAAAGGTTACAGGTCCTGTGTCTCTCTGTGTGATAGGGACACTACGTATCTGCTGGTAAATTACTTAACCTCTTTTTGAGCTTAGGGTTTGCTCAGAAAAGCAAGGCTTACACTACTTTTATAGTTTACTGGATGGGAACTTAAAGAGAAACTTCTATACTGTGAGTGTGACAAAGCACTGGAACAGGCCGACTGGAGAGACTGTGGAGTCTGCTTCTCTGGACACTTTAAAGTCTACTTGTACATGTTCCTGTGCAACCTGATCTAGGTGATCCTGCTCCAGCAGAAAGGTTGGACTAGACTATCTCCAGAAATCTCTACCATTCTATGGAAACGTACTGCTAAATGTTATGCTGCTGCTGTCATGAACACCAGGTCTTACTTAGGCAAAGATATCTGCCATACTAGGGCTTTGCAGAAAGAAAATACCAAGGCTTAGTGGGTCAGCTGGGATTTACAGCCCACTGTGTACCAGCAGAAATCTTGGTGCTTTCAGAGCCAGCTATTTTTATCCCGATTATGAGAGTCCGAGGGTGAGGCCTGCTCCCTCTACCATATATTGGTTGAGAGTATGATTATGATTAATTTGAAAGTGATGCAATTATACAGGTGCAAATCTTGCTATGAGCAAAGCAATCTCTTTGCAGATGTGCTGCGAATGTATATTAATCTCTTCCTTTCTTTCCCTATAGTGTGCCAGCTTGGCTGCATCTCCTCTGGGGGATTCTGTGATAGTGGCTATATTCCATTACAGTTCAAATAATGCAGCCTGTGGTGGTACACAAAGCTTGTGTGGGACATTTAAGTGCTGCTCTGTGCTATCTTGGACTGGTAGAACTGAACAGGAGTAAATAAGACAGCTTCCAAACAAGAAAATGCTGATTTGTCTTTGTTTAAAATTGAGCTGGCTCTTATTTATTCAGAATGTGACCCTTACTGTAGTTGCTTTTCCCCCTTCTCCAGAAATTTGGGTTGTACCCCCACCCCCTTTATGTTCTTGAAACTAAATAAGAATATTTTTTTGTTGTTGATTGTTTGAAAAGATTGAATCCTGGTTGGTTAATTGGTGGTCCTGGCTTAAGACCTAAAAGTCAGTTGTTGAGAAGGTAGCAGATCCTAGCCACATTCTGAGCAAGCATGAAACTGATCCAAAAGAAAAACCTGGTACTGCTTCAGATTTCTTTATCTTCCTCTCATCCTATTGAACAGCACACACCCCCCACCCCCACCCCCTTTATGTCTTATTTCTGGTCTGTTCAGGTGGTATCTCTTTCACTTGCATGGTTTTAAGTTCATGTGGCATTGCACATGAATATCTTGTCTTTGTGAAAATCTTGAA
This sequence comes from Ramphastos sulfuratus, assembly GCA_013399055.1. Classification (NCBI taxonomy): domain Eukaryota; kingdom Metazoa; phylum Chordata; class Aves; order Piciformes; family Ramphastidae; genus Ramphastos; species Ramphastos sulfuratus. The sequence continues at coordinate 47,956 of WBNM01040771.1, forward strand.
GTGCAGGGATGCCACAAACCTCAAGATCATCTGTTTCCTCCTTCAGTCCCCTGGGAGAGCCTACTTTACCTACACCAAGATTGTCAAGGCCTTGGATTGCAGCCATAGTTGAGATAACACATGACTAAGCCGTGAGGTAGAGTGACTCAACCCATCCTTCCTTTAGCAAAGAGATCCTTTCCTGACACAGCTTCTTTTTGTAGACTTCAAGAATTCTGTGCCCTGCTGTTCAGTCAGAATAATTTGTGCTGTTCCATGTGGCTAATGTTGCTGTGGAGCCTTTTTCTGTCTTTTTTTTTTTTTTTTTTTTTTTTTTTTTTTAAATAGAACAAGATGTTGATGAAGACACCTGCTCAGTTTTGCTTCTCTTAATGAATAATCTGTATAACATTAAATGGTACCACAGACCAATTACAGCAGGGGAGATAGTGGCCATGTGCTAAGAGAGCTATCATAGATAACTCCTGTTTCTGAACATGTCAGGAATCTCCTAACAAGGTGCTGGTATATGGGAATCACCTGGGAAATAAAGACAAGCAGCATCTGTATGTTTCAGGGAAATACACTAACTGTATTTTCTTACTCTCTTTCTCTCTTTGTCTTCTAGGTAAGTGAAGCTTTGGTTTTCCCATGCAAAAAGTACCAGTTGACTGGGCCGTGATGAACTGAGAAAGTGATTGCAGATGTGTTCCTTGGCCCAAAGGCCACAGTGAGAGGTGTCCAATCTCTTGTTTGTTCGTAAGTCTTTACTGGAAAGATTTTGGAAAAAAACAGATGTTTTGTGACTGCATGATCCAGCAATTGTGGTGATTAACCTGCGTGACTCTGTACTCATCAGTAAGCTACTACCTGTGTTGGGGTGCTTCTTGCATACATACATCCTCTGTTGTCCTGGAGTGTCATATGCAGCAGAAGCGCATATAATCTGGTTTTGTCACCTCTTCCCTTTCCCAAGCTATTTTGTGATGAGATCATTGAGCACTATCACTGCATTTTCACTTTAAGCTTGGGTGCTGAGAAGGTCATGCCAGTCTTGGAACAGGCACTTGTGCAATATCTGCCTTGGTGGTGACTGTAGTGCCTCTGTACAGCCACAGCACAAGTTGTGTGAGAACAGCAAGCTCAGGCAAGTGTGTTCTTGTCTGTCAGGCTGATTCCCTTTTCAGACACCATATTCTTGTGCATGACCCGAACCTGAAAAAGTAATCTTGAGAGTATTTTTAATTGCTGTTATTTCCAGTTGGCATTGAAGGTATGATGACCATATTCAAAACACACAGTGGGCTGTATGTTCGTCCTTCCACTTTTCAAGCACCTTATAGTTACGTCTATACCATATACTTGGTTATGTATTGATCCTGTACAACTATCCAGAGAATAGTTTTGGATTTGTACATTTGATTTCAGGATCAGATAAATATTGCATGATTTAGAGTTGCTCCTTCTCTTTTTAAATCCACATACATTATGTGGTAAACCACATCACGCTGCTCTGGGAGGCCAGCAAACATGCTTGGAAATACAGGTATAAGTGAGCCACAGATATTAGTGTATAGGTGTAAGTCCTAGTCAGGCAGAAACAACAACAGACTTAATATAATAGTTTAATTCTTTTCTTTCAGCTTTTCACAGCAGGAGACACTATTGAACAACTGATATTAATATTAATACGCATCATTTGTAGGGTGTGTGCATGTGCTTCTGCTCATAATTGCAGTGTTGTGGTCTTGGGTGTTTAGAGAAGTTCTCCAAATTATCTGCTCTATCTTAAGGGGTTTAGCCAGGGAAAGAAGATCCGCTATTGGTTCTGAATATGTCCACACCAGAAGGTTTATGATAACGTGGCATTTTCCAAGCATGTCCATCATTGCTTAGCATTCCTACTGGGATATTCCTGCTGTCCCAGCAGAGGAATTCTATTGGATAACTGAGGTTTTGTTCCAAAAAAAAGAAAATGAGAAAGCATTTCTTTGTGCAGGCCAGCTGAAATAATAAGAATTTGAGAAGCTGTGTACAGGACTGAGTTTGAGATACAGACTTCCCATTTAATTCAAAAGGAAAAGGAGTAAAGAACACAAGAAGACAAGAAATAGGATTAATGTTTTGGACTGCCTTGATGTTTTGGGTTTTGGTTTTTTTTTTGGTTTTTTTTTTTGTCTATCTTGAGTACACCATTTTTTCAGCTTTAATATGGTTGCATTGTACTGCAAAGATATTTTGCTATTGTATTATCTGGGGCAGGTATAACCTGGGAGACAGATTGTGAGTCTCATGCCTATTCCCTGTGTCCTGCAGGCTATGTGGATGGAGGAAGCCATCTTTCTGTAACACCTGTGTTACCAGCCTGTGCATGCCAAGTGTTGGGCATGTTTCTGTGTCAAGGATTTTCACCTGGCCTCCTTGACTGAAGCAGTTTTCAGTTGGTGTCTTTGGTGTTGACCCATCCCTTTGGATTGCGTTTACTGCAGAGAACTTTATAGTTGTTATAAATCTTACATTTCCCTCTGATGAGCTTCAGAATGCACATCACAAGAACAAATGTGAAAAATGAGAAGCAGATAGTTGGTACAAATCTTACATTTCCCTCTGATGAGCTTCAGAATGCACATCACAAGAACAAATGTGAAAAATGAGAAGCAGATAGTGAAATATTTTAGCTGAGCTCAATCGGGTTTTCGGTACAGAAGCTGACAGACCAAAACCGAGCATCCCCACCTCCCTGAGGCTTTAATGCATTCAGATCCCTGTTGCACGTTGTAGCCATGACAGCTGCAGGCCAGAGACACCCTGTGTGCAGTGACATCGCCAAAAAGCTGTGTAATTAGCTCAGAAGCTGCAGAGCCAGAGAGAATCGTCTTCTTTCACAGCATCATAGAATGTTAGGGGTTGGAAGGGACATCCAGAGATCAGCTAGTCCGACGTGGGATCGCCTAGGGCAGACCACACAAGAACACATCTGAAAGTCTTCAGAGGGGGAAACTCCACAGCCCCTGTGGGCAGCCTGTTCCAGTGCTCCACCACGCTCACTTTACAGAAGTTTCTCCTCACTTTGAGGTGGAACTTCCTGTGTTTTGGCTTATACATGTTGTTCCTTGTCCTATTACTGGATAGCACCAGAAAGAGACTGACCTTCATCCAGAATGAAATTGTGCCAAGGAATATTTAGATTGGATGTTAGGGAAAATTTCTTTGCTGAAGAACATTGGAAAAGGCTGCCCAGGGAGTTGATGGAGTCACCATCCCTGAAAGTGTTCAAAAACTGTGTAGACATGACACTTTGTCATATGCTTTAATGGCCCTGGTGGTGTTAGGTTGAGGGCTGGACTCAATAATCTTAGAGGCCCTTTGCAACTGAAACAATTCTATGGTTGTGTGATAGTTTTGCAGTGTACAGGAACAGACACTCTCATGCTACTGATAGCAAAAAGCATTTTTTTCAGGGATTAATGCTCAGCAAGGCACTCACAGCTCCACAGACACTCAATGAAAAGGTTCTATCCTGCCTGCTTTGTGCAGGCTGGTAGAACACACTCACACCAGGAACTCTGACATGTTTTCTCTATCACCTTTGGGTTTTGCACAGAATCACAGAATGATAGGAGTTAGATGGTACCTCCAAAGATCATCCAGTCTAACTCCCCTGCCAAAGCAGGACCACCTCAGCCAAGACACGCAGGAACACATCCAGTCAGGTGTTGAAAATCTCTGGAGCAGGAGATTCCACAAGCTTTCTGGGCAGCCTGTTCCAGTGCTCTGTCACTCTCACTGTAAAGAAGTTTCTCCTCATAGTGAGATGGAACTTCCTGTGTTCCAGCTCGTACCAATTCCTTGTCCTATCACTGGGCATCACTGAAAAGAGACCATCACCTTGATCTTGACACTCACCCCTCAGATATTTATAGACATTAACAGGATCCTCTCTCAACCTTCTTTTCTCAAGAGTTAAACAGTCTCAGTTCTCTCAGTTGTTCTTCATAGGAGACATGTTCAAGTCCCTTAATCATCCTCACAGTTCTCCACTTGACTTTTTTCAGTGGATCCCTGTCTCTTTTGTATTGGGGATCCCAGAACTGGATACAGTATTCCGTATGGCATCTCATCAAGGCAGACTAGAGGAGGAGGAGAACCTTTCTAGCCCATATCCCAATGCAGAGTTCAGTGAAGAAATGCTCTAGCAGTTGTTGCAGTCAACTCCTATTGTGTAACTGTGGCCTTAACATCACATCATGATTTCTGCTTTCCTTCTAGCCTAAAAAACAAAAAGGCAACTTTGGCTGGGGGAGCCAAAATATGATTTGACTCTTAATACATGGGTCCTAAGGGTTTAGACCTTCCTTCTGCTGGTCTTCCCTGCGTCCAAAATGATGTTTTTTCAGTAACAGGAGGAGCTTAGACTGCACTTTCTTTGCTCGCCTAGCTATACCAGCACAGCTGTCTTCAGGTCTTTGCTGTTGAGCATATCCAAAACCTTTCTGCAGGAAATGCCCCTCTGTGCTTTCTTTTGCTTTGTAACTCTTCAGCCAGATTGCTTGTCTAGCCTGATCCATAGGATAGTCTAAGAAAGGTCTGCTGTTGCATCCTAGATGTAATACACGAAGGAGCAATGGTAAGTAAAGAGGGAGAAAGGCTGCAACAGGATTGGGAATGTCTTGCATCAGGGACAACTACAGTTACTGGTTATTTTTCTCATCTCTTTTTTTTTTTCNCTCAATGAAAAGTTTCTATCCTGCCTGCTTTGTGCAGGCTGGTAGAACACACTCACACCAGGAACTCTGACATGTTTTCTCTATCACCTTTGGGTTTTGCACAGAATCACAGAATGATAGGAGTTAGATGGTACCTCCAAAGATCATCCAGTCTAACTCCCCTGCCAAAGCAGGACCACCTCAGCCAAGACACGCAGGAACACATCCAGTCAGGTGTTGAAAATCTCTGGAGCAGGAGATTCCACAAGCTTTCTGGGCAGCCTGTTCCAGTGCTCTGTCACTCTCACTGTAAAGAAGTTTCTCCTCATAGTGAGATGGAACTTCCTGTGTTCCAGCTCGTACCAATTCCTTGTCCTATCACTGGGCATCACTGAAAAGAGACCATCACCTTGATCTTGACACTCACCCCTCAGATATTTATAGACATTAACAGGATCCTCTCTCAACCTTCTTTTCTCAAGAGTTAAACAGTCTCAGTTCTCTCAGTTGTTCTTCATAGGAGACATGTTCAAGTCCCTTAATCATCCTCACAGTTCTCCACTTGACTTTTTTCAGTGGATCCCTGTCTCTTTTGTATTGGGGATCCCAGAACTGGATACAGTATTCCGTATGGCATCTCATCAAGGCAGACTAGAGGAGGAGGAGAACCTTTCTAGCCCATATCCCAATGCAGAGTTCAGTGAAGAAATGCTCTAGCAGTTGTTGCAGTCAACTCCTATTGTGTAACTGTGGCCTTAACATCACATCATGATTTCTGCTTTCCTTCTAGCCTAAAAAACAAAAAGGCAACTTTGGCTGGGGGAGCCAAAATATGATTTGACTCTTAATACATGGGTCCTAAGGGTTTAGACCTTCCTTCTGCTGGTCTTCCCTGCGTCCAAAATGATGTTTTTTCAGTAACAGGAGGAGCTTAGACTGCACTTTCTTTGCTCGCCTAGCTATACCAGCACAGCTGTCTTCAGGTCTTTGCTGTTGAGCATATCCAAAACCTTTCTGCAGGAAATGCCCCTCTGTGCTTTCTTTTGCTTTGTAACTCTTCAGCCAGATTGCTTGTCTGGCCTGATCCATAGGATAGTCTAAGAAAGGTCTGCTGTTGCATCCTAGATGTAATACACGAAGGAGCAATGGTAAGTAAAGAGGGAGAAAGGCTGCAACAGGATTGGGAATGTCTTGCATCAGGGACAGCTACAGTTACTGGGTATTTTTCTCATCTCTTTTTTTTTTTTTCTTTCCCTTTGTAGCTCCTACTGTCCTTGGATATGACAGTGTCATTAGTCCAAAAAGATTCAAACATCACAAGGTTTTAAAAACATAAGTAGATGTGAGAATCCTTTTCTTTAAGTATCTCATTCTCCAAAGTCTTGGTGGTTAGGAATTTATCTGAAAAACTTAACTGAGTTTCTTTCTTAGTCACATGATTCACAGAGCTGGAACTTTTAAGGAAACCATAAAGCTGTGGTGAAATTAAATAAATCAGTCAAGCTGCCATTCGTTCAAATAGCATCCTTTTATGGACACTGGGGAGTAAGGAAGAAGTCTTTGCCCGAACAGGATTACAAAAGAAATTGTCATATCATTTATGGCAGCTTCCTTATCATTATCATTAGAGCTAATGCCATCATCATTTTCCCCAGTGAAAGCAAGGCCTCTGGGGCCTCTCTGCTTCCTGACAGTGGAGACACCCGTGTGCATATTAATATGTAACTCTGCTTATGCTAATGGCAGCTATTTGTAACATTAATATTTTCCTCCACCATAAAAAAAATAACAACAATAATAATAATAATAATGCTTTGTCTTTTAGGATTTGAGTTCAAATGTGCTTTGCAGGAATGGAAGGGGAAGAGAAAAACCTCTTGACCTAATTCGAGTTTCCTTGAGGCTAAGACCAAATATGCAGATGGTATAGGTGCTGAAATGTTTGCCCACCACACAAGCAGTGGAGATGTTCAAAGCCAGGTTGGATGAGGCCTTTTGCAACCTGTTCTAGTGGAAGTTGTCCCTGCACATGCCAGGGGGCATGGAAGTAGATGATCTTTAAGGTCTCTTGCAACTCAAACCATTCTGTGAATCTATGAAACTGGTCTACCCTTCATGTGTAAAGTAAGCAGCAGCATCACCTGCTCCTTGCAGTCAGCTCTCTCACCTTATCTGGCACTGCTCAGCAACAGCACAGGGGTGCTTGCTCTGGGAGCTAGAAAGTGAGCAACTACTTGTGTCTGGGTAGGTCTCCTGAATTTTGAATGTTTCCCCAGTGTCTTGGAGACCAATCTCTCTGACCTTGCACTCTGTCTGGATGTCCTGGTGTGGTGTGACATTAGGCATGTATGTAGGAGTAGTTGGCTTCCCCTTCCCTGAAGGGTAGATTCACAAAGAACAGTAGGGAGATCTCATTACCACCCTGTCTACATGACAAGCCATCATCATTGTTTTTGCTCTGATACTATCCTATGCAGAAGGAAAAGCTCCAAGTCCTTTTCAGTATTTCTTACCATAGTCACCCTATCAGGTACCAACCACTCAACACAATCCTGCTGCCAGAGGTGCTGTACAGATGCAGATCAGGAAGGGTGGAATTTTCTCAAAGGGCTTGCAGTTCCTTAAGCTTTTGCTTGCTGAGGTTGACTGTTTTGTTTCCAAGCTCCGGTGTTTTCTGTGGCCTTTGTCCAAATATTCAAACGATCCAAAGAGGGAACATAAAGTGCAAAAGGCAGAGGGAAAACAAAGAAATGTATCAAAACACCATCAGGTTTGCTCCTCAAGCTTCAAGATGCCAGTGGACTGTTACCACTGGGGCAATGCTTTCCCATTCTGAAGGGCAGGTGATGAATAGCAAAGTTGTTAACATTTGGCCATTTGATGGAAGTATGTAAATAAAAAAGGTAAAGATTTCTGCAGGATGGGGGAGTCAGAACCTTTACAAATATCTGTAATTGGTTACTCTGGGACATACGATGATATTTAATAGGCCCCTCAGTGATAATTTTGGTAGCCTTTCCTGATGCCTGGAAAATACTGAACATGTCATAGTTAATGTTATTTTAATTAACAGCTCTTTAAAGAAAATGTCATTGATGTTCCAGTAGCCTGAGGACTGTTTGGGAGTAGGGGAAAAACTACATTTTTTGTTGTCAGAAGGAAGATGAGGAGATGCCATTTTTCTTTGTGGAGCTGTATGACTTGGATGAGGACCTGTCTTTTCTTACATCTTGTTTATTCTGAAGTGTCTGAAGCTCCTCTTTCTTATACTGCAGCAGTTTATTTCTGCATTAAGTGCTTACAGCGATATTTACTATTTTACTTCTTGACTTGAGGGCAGAAAGAGAAAGAAGAAGAGTTCACAGTGGCTTTTGAATTCATATATTACAAGACTTGGTGAAAAGGGGAAAAAAGTACAAAAAACCCCCCAAACAAACCACAACCTAAAAACCAAACAAATGAACAACAAAAAGACAAACAAATAAACCCCAACCCAAAAAAACCCACAAAACCCAAAAAAAAAAACAAGCCTCAAGATTGCTTCCCTTTCAAAGCTGGTGTTCAGAAATGTCTCTTCTCTGTCTATCTGCCCCAGAACTTAAGACAGAATTCCAAATCACCTTGCACCTCAAAAATATGAACAATGCTATCCTCTCCAGTGTACATCTCACCAGAAGAGTTCCCAAATACCTGCATTTGTTATTACTTGCGTCTGGGTTCAAGACATTTGGGTCAAGCCCAAGGTTACTATTTCATGCTTTTCAGTATAATCTCCCCCAGGAATTAATTACATTCCTTTTTTTTTTTTTT
>WBNM01040771.1:56462-73444 GCA_013399055.1 Ramphastos sulfuratus
TTTTTTTTTTTTTTTTTTTTTTAAGAAAGTTGAAATTCTCATGAAGTTCTGTTGGAGCTGAACCTTTAAGCAAATATCACAATGACTCGTGTCCAAATCATTCAATTTAGGAATACTTTCAAAACAACAGAAGTATACTTAGAACTTAAGACAATCTCAAATTTATACGCTAAGTCTAAAAATGCCTGCAACTATTTCACTCTGGTGTTACCAGTCCTCCTCTATCAGAGCTTCTGCTGTATGAAAATGTGTGAGTGAATTTTACAGGAGGTGGATGATGGGTTTAACTTTTTTATTTCCTAGCACATTAATTTGGGAACTGGAACACTGAGCCCATTTGAGCCTCATTGTTCTTAAGAAGGAAACAAAAGCTGACCCCCATAGTGGAGTCAACTCCCCGAAGAAAACAAAGACTCTTAACTAGAGAAGAATTAACTTAGGTGTTCAACAGTCTTTGAGGAGCAATTAGTTGAAGGTGTCATTGGCAACTTCGGAGGCAAATGTTTCACAGGATACATTTGCAGAAGAAGGTTTCAGCTTTCCTTTAAAAAGATGATTCTGCACTAAATTCTACTGTTCAGTGTACTTTGGGAATTTACTATTGCTGCAGGGACTCTATCAGAGTCGCTCTGCTTTTAAACTCTATCATATAGAGTCATAGATTTCTTTTTTTTTCTTGGAAAAGACCTCTAAGATGATCAGGTCCAACCATCAATCTAAGACCATCTCTCAATCAGATAGTTCCCCTTTGGAGTAAGGTCAAGTAAGACTGTAGTAGAAACACACAGAGAATGATTTGAGCATTGTTTAAAGTAACCTGTGAGGTATACAGATCTTAATGAAAGGGAGATGTGTCTTCTCATGGCAAGGAACATGGGGACAAATCTGCTATAGAGAAGTAACTCCATGGCCAGATTTGTTAAGCAAAATCTCTTGGTTTTGCTGCACAGCTTTGTATTGACTAGATGGAGATGTTAGGTCAGTTCGTGTGCATTGGCAGGATTTCCTAAATACCTGTGGAGAGGCACAAGGTATTTGTCAAGTGCAGTGACACAAAAGAGATGTCATGGAAAATGCTAGCACTGGCACTTCGGCACTGAGGAAGGCAGTAATTCCTTATAGATTCTCTGGTACCTCTACGTGGATTTCTTCTCTAGGCTACTGGGTGCCTTTAGGATGCAAAGAGAAATTATATTAAAGGGAATATCTGGGTTCACTGGGAAAAAAATCTTCCACTGACTGTAGAGGGCTTGCTCAAAACTCACTGCCGATACAGCATTGTTGTGACTTGTCCCAAAAGATGATGTGGGGAGAAATTGGTGCAAAATGCATGTAGAAAGGGGCAGTACAGCTACAGGAGCAGCAGTGGCAAAGAAAAAGTGTAGAGGTTAAGGGAGGAGGTTAATCTGCTGTGTGTTTTTATCCTTGTCAATGTCTTTCCTGTTTGTAGCCAGAAAGAGAGCACAGAATCATAGAATGCATCAGAGGAAAGGACCCTTGAATGTCATCTTATCCAAACCCCTTGCAGTGAGCAGAGACATCTCCAACTAGGTCAGGTTCCTCAGAGACCACATCAAGCTTGGTCCTCAATGTCCCAAGGAATGGGACCTCCACCACATCCCTGGGCAACCTGTTCCAGTATTTTGCCACCTTCATTGTGACTAACTTCTTAATGTCCAATCTAAATCTACCCTGCTTTAATTTAAAACCATTGTCCCTTGTTCCATCACCCCAAATCTTTATAAATAGTTCCTCCACAGTCTTCTTATAGGTCCCCTTCAGATACTGAAACACTTCTGTAAGTTCTTCCCAGAACCTTGCCTTCTCCAGGCTGAACAAACCCAACTCTCCCAGCCTGTCTTCATAGAAGAGGTGCTCCAACCCTCTGATAATTTTCATGACCCTCCTCTACACCCGCTTCAGCAGATCTGCATCCTTCCTATGCTAAGGACTCCAGAGCTGGACACAGTACTCCAGGTAAGATCTTGCCAGAGCAGAGTGGAGTGGCAGAATCACCTCTCAGCTTACTGGCCATGCTTCTTTTGATGCTGGCCCATGTCCGTCTTTTCATCCATCAGTACCCCATAGTCCTTTTCCACAGGTCTATGCCCAGTTTCATCACCACCCAGCCTGTATTGATAATGAGGATTGCTCCAACCCAGATGTGGGGCTTTAGGTTTTTGTTGTATTGAACCTCATAAGATATCCTCATATTGTTTGTTTATTTACTCCCCAGTATTTGTGGAGTCTGAGTTGGGTGAAGCACCTGCCCTTATTTGCAGCCTAGGCTCTTGTGTAATGATGATGCAATCAACTAAGTCATAATGACAAAGTCATTCATAGCAACTGACATGGCTAATAAGCCCATGGTGGGTGATTCATAGATGTATATGAGCTGCCAAGAGAAGTTGTGGAGTCTCCATCTCTGGACATGTTCCTGTGTGGCTTGCCCTAGGAGATCCTGCTGTAGCAAGAGAGTTGGACTAGATGATCTTCAGAGGTCGCTTCCAACCCCTGTCATTCTGTGATTTTGCAGGAGCTCAAGTCACATCCTTTCTCAAAGAGCCCAGAAGTTTCTGTCTCCAGATAACTTCTCCCTATTGATTTCTCCTTGGCTTGGCAGAGCAAACACGTGGCAAAAAGCTCAGCAGAGATTCCTTGCTTGTATTTGTGCATTGGAGATGGCTAGAATAGGTGAGTTCCCCAGTGCAGTTCTCTTGTTTCAAAGGAACGTGAGGTTTATCTCCCTATCCCTGAACCATACACATCAGCTCTGCAAGTATCTCTTGCCCCCTTGTGACATGAACTCCCAGGCTGGAGCTCATTTGACTCTAAGGTTAATTTTCTTTAGCCACTGGCAGGCTGATTTAAGTGTCAGCTCATTACGATGGCATTCTAATTAAAGCCCCACGATAGCCTTTGACCCTGCAAAATGACTTGGGAGAGAAGAACCAAATAGGGTGATAAGCTTAGATACTGGCACACAGGAGGAAATATATCCTGCCTGACATTTGCATGTGTCAACTTCACTGTTACCAGATTGTCCTCTGGGAAGGACTGGTTATTAGTATTTATTTCCCTAAGACAAATTCAGCAGCATTGATTTCTCTTGCTTCAAAGAGAATTGCACCACCTTCTTAGCAGGAATGGTTTTAGTCCTCTGCCTTCATTTTCAAGGTGTATTTTGTGTAGTTTCTCTTTCAGAAGATTTGATCATTTCCCTTAATGGATCGCTTCCCTTACTGGATCACTTGCCTTAATGCAGCGAAGATCATGTCTTCACTGGGATATAGGAATTTTTCCAGGCTTGTCTCAGTACAAGAGATGATTGTTTTGTTTTTCATTAGAATATGAAACAGGATATGCTGGTTTGAGCTAATTGGAATATTTTAATAGAGAAAATTATACTTTATGCTGTGAAAGGAAAACAATGGTGATGTCTACTTCACTCATAGACTTGCTGAGATGTGTAGGGAAAAAGTACTCAAAACAAAAGATAAGGCAATCGAGCTTGCAGCAGTCGGTCAGGCACAGCGTCTGGGGCTGGCTAGCAGCTTCTGGCTTCTCCTCTCTGCTGAGTAACCTCACTAACCACCTTTTCTTCTAACCCCCCTGGCCGATCCTCAAAATTCTCCTCACGTGTAAGGCAAACCTTGGGATAAGGTATAGGGGTGGGGAGAAGGTGGAAGGGTGGTTGGGAGCCCCTCCTGGGGTCTCTGATTTCTGGGAAGATGATAAAAAAAGATGAAAAAATTTGAGTAAAGTAGGTATTTCTATAGTACATGCATGTTGCATCCACATCCCAGATTTTTTTTTTCCTTTTGTGTCCCATGTGGCACAGCCTTTGAAATAAAGTAGGGTAGCCATCCTAAGTCTAAATATGTGTATCTCCTGCACAGTGCCAGCATTATTCAAAGCAGATCCTCTCACCAAAGCAATTAGGAAAATGCATGAACAGAACAAATCCGAGCTAGGAGTACTGTCCACCAAATTAGTTTTGCCAGTTCTCCCCATGCACCTTAAACCATACTGTTCCCTTCACACCTTACCAAGGGTTCCTAGTTGTCTGTCTGCCCACTACTTTCCCTGCCTTGTCCTTTAACAGCTTGTATTTGCATTTCTTCCCACATCCTCCTAGGAGTGGGAAGTACTATCCTGCAGTAATGGAGTAAGGATATCCTGGGTTTTTTTATATTACTGACAGTAAAGAAGCCTGGAAAACACAATCCTTGAAAACAGTGTCATAGAACCATAGAATCATAGAATGGTAAGGTTGGAAGGGACCTCAAGGATCATCTAGTTACAACCCCTGCCATAGGCAGGGACACATCCCACTAGTACAGGTCACTCAAGGCCTCGTTCAACCTGGTCTTGAACACCTCCAGAGAGGGAGCAGCCACAACCTCCTTGGGCAACCTGTTCCAGTGCCTCACCACCCTCACTGGAAAGAACTTCCTCCTAACATCCAGTCTAAATCTCCCCTCTGTCAGTTCAAACCCATTGCCCCTAGTCCTGGCATTGCAAGACCTTGTAAATAGTCCCTCCCCAGCCTTCCTGTAGGCCCCCTTCAGATACTGGAAGGCTACTATACGGTCTCCTCGAAGCCTTCTCTTCTCCAGGCTAGAATATCCCTTTCCTGTACTTAACCATACCTGATACATTTGAGAATGTCTCTGAGTACACTCAGTCTATGGCTGGAACCTTGGGAGGGTTTCCGTTTCTAAAATCTCATGATTTCTTGTTCAGCAGAGAGGCAAGTTTGTTTCCTACAGAAATGGGGAAGCAAAACAGAGCAGAAGTTTATGCATAGCATCATAGTGAGTCAACAGTAGAGCGTACTAGAACTTAAATATCTGTGGATGTACTTCAGGCTTGACCCAAGGTTCATTGAAATCATTTAACCTTTGCTAAGAGTCAGATCTGTTTGATATTTTTGTGTGCAGGCAAAATTGTTATCCTCAGAAAATACAAGTTAATTGAAACAGAAACCCTGTGTGGAATTGTCCTCATTTCAACAAGATTTTTCAGGGACAATTTCACATTTGCAAATTTAACTACCTAGCCAAGCTAGGGAGGTCACAAAGGAGTAGCCAGGAACCTGGGAGCCAAGTTACTCAGCTGGTACTGGGGGCATAAGGAAGAAGCTCTAAGGGTAAGTTGTCCTGAATCAGAGCGCAAATGCTGGAAAGACTAATGTTTCAGAGGAGCAACTCTAATTGTGGGTGATGCCTTGCTTTTGCATTTGGAGAAGAATGGGGAGCAGGGAAAGTCATTATCTTGATCAGTGGTCTTGGCTTAGTCTGGATGTGGAATGGGAATGATTTCTTAACAATGCATGAACAAGCATTTGGGTTGTCCAGATCTGATCTGCATGAAGCCCTATAGGACAGGACTGATTTTCAATTGGAACAGATGAGAAGATATGTTCTCGTAATAATGAGGTACTTCAGGAGAGTTCCCATATAGCATGTAATCTTATAATTATTGCCTTTTGTGAGTGTGCAGTATCCTGTCTTTCTTCCTCTCCTCTATATGTATGCAGACATGCACTCATTCCTATCGCCATCATCTTTAACTAAATTAGAGCAAAATACTTCATTACAGAGACTTTCAGCCAGGAGTGTGGGCCCCAGGGAGTTTATTTTCATACAAATGTATTATGCACAAGGTTGATCTGATCACAGACAATTTGAACTATCTTTGCACCCCCAGGAAAATTCCTTTCATAAATGTAAATGATGTGGCACTCCAAAGAACAGAAAACAAGACAGAAAGAGAGAAGAAAAGACAGAAAGAGTCTTTGTGCTGATGGAAAAGAGATTACGGACAGCTGTAGAGATGCTAGATCTTGAGCTCAGGACATGAGTTGTCAGGAGGGCTCTTTCAGGCCTGCTTGAAAGACCTGCCCTCTTCCTCCTCTCGCAGCATAACCTTCCAATTGAAGAGTAGGCTGTTAGGATGTACTGGAGGGGGAGGAGTGATGCATTAAGTATGTCTGAGATTACAATAACTGTTTCTATGGAAACAAGAAAATGCCCTCCATGGCTTTTGTTTTTGTTTTGGGTGAGGAGGCATGAATTGGAGGCTTGTGAACGGAAGGCAGTAGGCAGAGATGGAGGCAGAGTGCTTTGTGGCACCCTGCCCATGATACCAATCAACCCTGGGTCACACGATTTTATCTGGTGTATGGAGCTTTCTTCAGCCTTGTTTCAGTGGCCAGTTGTAACTTTGCTTTTGGACTTTTCCTGGAGCATAAGCAAAGCAAGAAAGAAAAAGTCCCTGCTTTACCCAGTCTTTCACTGATCAGCTGCTCAAAAGTTGGCACCTGTAGGACTGAGCAATGTGTCCTTTCATCAGGACATGGGAGAGTGAGCTCAGTGTCCTTCACCATGGGATTCCCCAATCCTGCACCATTACAGGGAGCCCTGTCGTGACCCAGGGATCTCCCTGGTAGAAGCAGTAAGTGTGGAGGGCAAGTTAATCCCCACTTTCATAGAATATTAATCCTCCACTCACAGAAATTCACCGGGCAGAAAGATGCGATGTAACTGAGACCACTTCAGCTTTCCTTCTCCAGCACGGCACAGAGAGACCCATCCATTATTAAAAACCCTATTAGTCGTGGTAAGATTGTACCACTCCCTCTCACTGCAGCTGCTGAGCGTTATCTAATTGGTTTTTATTACTATGCCATCCCTGGGAGCATGTGGAGCTCAAATGCACATTTACTAAGACATTTGTGTTTCCTCATCCTTGTTGGGGATGCTTTTAGATCATTTAAGTGTTTTTCAGGATGATTAAAAAAAGAGGACGAGAGAAGAAGAAACCAAGGGACACCACTCCCATTCTGGAGATGATGGAGACAAGAATATGCAGGACCAAGGGGACTGTGTTTGGCTGGTCTCTCCAGCAGTCGTTCTTCTGGACAACTGGCCTCACTCGTCCTTTCAGTGACAGTTCCTCCAGTCGCCTTGTTCCCAAAATGAGGTGCACAAACTGGGGTCCTAAGCCTCTTGAGGTACTCACTAGCAGTTCTAGCTTTGTAGTGCTTGCACACAGAGCAGAGTCCTCTCAATCAGGAAAATAATGAGAACTGGAATTTAATGAGAGGGCAAGACAGTCTATGTCCATCAAACACAGGGCGTGGATAGACAAGTGCATAACCAGCAGCCTATTGACATGCATCAGGTCCCTTTTGTCTGCTTATCCCTCTGATTTGCCATAGAATCATAGAATGGGAAGAGTTGGAAGGAGACCTCAAGGATCATCTAGTTCCAACTCCCTGCCATACGCAGGGACACCTTCACTAGTACAGGTCCCTCAAGGCCTTGTCCAACCTGGCCTTGAACACCTCCAGGGAGGGAGCAGCCACAACCTCCCTGGGCAACCTATTCCAGTGCCTCACCACCCTCACTGGAAAGAACTTCCTCCTAATATCCATTCTAAATCTCCTCTCTGCCGGTTTAAACCCACTGCCCCTCGTCCTGTCATTCTTCCACAAACCACCATGGTCCCTTCCTTTCTTTTCATTTGATCTTTCCCTAAAACATCTAAGTCCCATACAATCCCCAAAAGCTCATTCCCTACATCCATATAATGTGTCTTATATTCCCTAGGCCATAACCTAGGGATTAACAGTCCCATCCTGCACCACCCATGTCTCTGGAAGTGCTGGTCTCTCTTACTGCCCCGTAGCTCTGTTCTCTGCTTCTATCAGTGTTTGTGGAGCTCCATCTGGGCATGCAAGGCTTGTATGAACAGAATCACTGGATCCATGACATTTGGGTAACAGGATGCCACACAGCTCCAAAGGTGTTTTAATATTGGAGGTTTCCAAGTCCTCCCAAGCATCATAGGCATCTCTTTCTTTTGAAACGAATGGATGTTAAGGAACTGAGCCTGGTGAGACATTTCTTGGAAAATAAAAAAAAACAAACCACCAAATCTTTCTGCCCCTTTAATCTCCTAAGTACTTGTACACATTTGGAACCAGAGTCCTTACCAGTTGTTAAAGACTTCTTGTGAAGTGTGATGTGACTACCTTTTGTATGTGTGCTGCCTGGCCAGGAGAGTGTAGCAGTCACGTATGTTTCTTGCGGGCATGTTGCCACTTCCTTGATTCAAGCAGGGACATTCTAGGTTTCGTGGTCACTGATCAAACAAAATTGACATGAATGGGTTGGTATGATTGTTCATTCATTTCACAGGCTTTGCTACTGCAGACCCAGCAGAGGTGGTTTAGATAGGGCTTCCAGTTGTTCAAGCAGGGCAACTTAACTCTGCATTTTTAACCTGGTCTGTGTCAGAAATAGGATGACCAGAAGGACCAGGAAAGTGATCATGCCCTTGTACTCAGCACCGATGAGACTGCACCTTCAATGCTGGGTTCAGTTTTGGGGCCCTCACTACAAGAAGGACATTGAGTAGCTGGAGAATGTCCAGAGAAGGGCAACAAAGCTGGTGAGGAGTCTGGACAACAGGTCTTACAAGGAGTGTCTGAGGGGACTGGGGTTATTTAGTCTAGAGAAAAGGCGGCTGAGGGGAGACCTTATTGCTCTCTACAAGTGCCTGAAAGGATGTTGGAGTGAGGTGGAGGTTGGTCTCTTCTCCCTAGTATCAGGTGATATGACGAGACAAAATGGTCTGAAATTGTGCCAAGGAATATTTAGATTGGATGAATATTTAGATTTAGATTGGGAAAATTTCTTTACTGAAGGGCATTGGAAAAGGCTGCCCAGGGAGGTGATGGAGTCACCATCCCTGGAAGTGTTCAAAAACTGTGTAGACGTGGCATTTTGTCACATGCTTTAATGGCTCTGGTGGTGTTAGGTTGAGGGCTGGACTCAATGATCTTAGAGGTCCTTTGCAACTGAAACAATTCTATTGTTGTGTGATAGTTTTGCAGTGTACAGGAACAGGCACTCTCATGCTACTGATAGCAAAAAGCTTTTTTTTTCAGAGATTAATGCTCAGCAAGGCACTCACAGCTCCACAGACATTCAATGAGAAGTTTCTATCCTGCTTGCTCCTCACCACCTCAGCCAAGACACACAGGAACATATCCAGTCAGGTGTTGAAAATCTCTGGAGCAGAAGACTCCACAACCTCTCTGGGCAGCCTGTTCCAGTGCTCTGTCACTCTCACTGTAAAGAAATTTCTCCTCATATTGAGATGGAACTTCCTGCGTTCCAGCTCGTACTAATTCCTTATCCTACCACTGGGCATCACTGAAAAGAGACCATCGCCTTGATCTTGACACCCACCCCTCAGATATTTATAGACATTAATAAGATCCCCTCCCTCAGCCTTCTCGTCTCAAGACTAAACAGCCCCAGTTCTCTCAGTCTTTCCTTGTAGGAGAGATGTTCAAGTCCTGTAGCCATCCTCATAGCACTTCATTTGGCTGTTTCCAGCAAGTCCCTGTCTCTCTTGAACTGAGGAGCCCAAAACTGGACACAGTATTCCAGATGTGGTCTCATCAGGGCAGAGTAGAGGATGAGAAGAACCTCCCTAGACCTGCTGAACTTTCCTTGATGCGCCCCAGGACGCCATTGGCCCTCTTGGCCACAAGGGCACGTTGCTGTCCCGTGGATAACTTACCAAGGTCTTTCTCCATGGTGCTGCTTTCCAGCAGGGCAACCCCTAACCTGTACTGGTGCCTGCTGTTATTCTTCCCCAGGCGCAGGACCTTGTGCTTATCTATGTTGAACTTCATGAGGTTTGCCTTCACCCAGCTCTCCAGCCTGTCCAGATCTCGTTGGATGGAAGCAGAGCCTGACAGGCTGTCAGCTGCTCCTCCCAGTTTCATATCATCAGTTAACTTGCTGAGGGTACACTCAGCCCTCTCATCCGGGTCACTGATGAAGATATTGGACAAAAGTGGACCCAATATTGACCGCTGGGGTTCACCACTGGCCACAGGCCTCCAACTGGACTCTGTACCACTGAACACATTTCTCTGAACTCTGTTATTGAGCCAGTTACCACTCCACCTCACAGTCTAATCATCTAACCCACTTTGCTTGATTTTACCCATGAGGATGTTATGTGGGACAGTATCAAAAGCCTTGCTGAAATCAAGGTAGACAATATCCACTGCTCTCCCTTAATCTGTCCTTTTGGTCATACCTTTGCAGAAGGTTATCAGACAAGTCAAGCAGAATTTTCCCCCTCCTTCACACAGTCTTCCACTGAATGTACTGGGTAAATAGGTTTCTCCCTTTTCTATGTGGAAGAGACTGTTTCAGGCTTCTCCACTCCTCCCTCAGCGTTTCACTTCAGTGCACAGAGGATGTTATTCTTTCAGTGGTGCCTGTTGTGCTAATGGGATCCATTTAAAGCGAACTCCACTGTAATTTCATTTTCCTTAGGGAAAGCGGAGGGAAATACTTTCTCCTGAAAGCTACATCCGTGCTACTCACTTTATGTCTCTCTCAGAGTCAGCAGCACACTAATTCCTTTCCCAGATCACTGGAAAACACCCAGAGCCGAGGGGTGCCCCAGAGGAGCCCTTGTGGATGTATTACTGCTCTGCAAACTCACCACAGGCTAAGCCCCATCTCATTTCCCTGAGATGGCCTCAGCCAAGGCTCTCCCTGGTGTCCATCAGTTGCAGTCTGTGGTGGGCTGCACCTTGCATTCATCTGGAAACCACCTAGTACAAAAATGTGTGGTCCATTTCTTTAATGAGAGCACATTGCCCAGCATGTCACACTGAAGCATTGCTGTTTGGCTAAGGTTTTGTAGTTTCTGGCCTCGATGCTGGCATTTACTATCCCAAATCTCTTGGGAGCTTCCCAAATCAGCAAATGACCCCTTCCCTACCTCATACTGTTGTAGTTGCAGTGGTTGAGATAGAGGGTAGCTCTCAGGGCAAAAAAGAGAGGGGAGCTACTGGTGGGACTTATTCCCAAGAGTCCCATAGCTTTGTAATTGAATTCTCCCTTCAGCCTAAAAGCCTTTCTCTATGTGTTGACCTTCAGGGTGTGCAGAGATTCTTGTCTGCTTGCTGGGGCATCCAGGAGTGGCTGAGATGGATAGGCAACCAGGGGAGGGAGTTGTTTTTCTGTCTGAACAGTTGATGTTTTTTTCTGCTGTGTGGGTTGGGATACGTTGCTGGTGTTGCTTTTGGTTTGCTGTATTGTTGTTTGTTGAATTGCTTGGGGGTTTGTATATAACGTTGAAATGGTTGGGGCCTGCAAGGGGTGTTTTTTTTCTTGGCATTTAATAAGAAATCAAAATAGATGAGATGTTTTTCTCGTAATTAAAGATCACACCTAAATCAAATGCTTCAGGCCTCAATCTCCTCCTATTCCCCCACTTCCCACCTCTCTCCCCCTCCTACACACATACAAAGTTCAGTTGTTTGAGAATGTAGTTGAGATTTTCCTACTGTCTGGTAGGCATGAACTAAACCTTGTTTCCCCTCTCTTTAAAAAAACAACCAAAAAACCAACAAAAACCCACCAAAACAAAAAAACTCACCATGTGAGGCATATTTGTAGTTCTTGTGTCCATTCCGTAGCTGGGACTCCTCCCTAGCTAAGGTCTAGGTTATTTTGGAATCACTTTAAACATAGAGTCCCCCCAGCTTGGAGGTCAAGGTCGTTGCAATAAGCACCAGATCCCTTTGTTGGGAGTTCTCCATGGGGAGTGATATTAGCCTGCATGCCTCTCCCGCTCCTGCTCCCTACAGCCTGTTATTAAACAAGGACAAGTGGGTAGCTTGTCTGTGTCTGTGTGTGAGAGCGCGACTCTGTCACCTGATGCATACAGATGGCTTATTAACCAATTAATTCATAGGACTAAATTGGTTAAATCAAACTAAATGACACCCAATTGCTGTACAAGGGTAGAAATGGATTGGAATAAGTGTTTCTTAAATGCCAGCCTCGTTGAGCAAAGGAATGAGTAGTGGAGGGAGGAGGGGGGGCTCATGGAGGAGTGGGGAAGACAGCAGACACTGGCAGGCAGCAAGAGCAGAGCCATCCAGGGCATCACGTCCTAGGGAAGGAAGTGGCTCATGAGCCTGTGGCAGTTTGTGCTGCCAAGAAATCAGATAATTCTTTTTGCTGATGACACTTTAGGGCTGAGAATGCCTCTGGAGAGGGAGTCCCAGCCGCTGCCTCGCTCTGTGTCTTAGGCAAGAGGAGGCAGATTTGGGGGTCCCAGGCTTTGGCTGAAGCATGAATTATTATTTGAACTACTATTGTTTGGTTGGAGCAGTCTTTCCATGGTGGAGGATGATATGCAGGATAAAATGGCAGCTCTGGCAGCATTTTGTAATAGAAGAAAGTGATGTACCTTTTAGTGTGGAACAGGAGCGGATGGTATGATTTAGTGGTTACCACCAGGGTCAGCTGGTGGAAAGACCGACAGCATGACTTAGCAAACTCTGCAGAATCACATGGGCTCACAGCACACACCTAACTCCAATACACAGGGAGAAACAAAACTCATGGACGTGAGGATGCATATCCCTAAATGCATGCAGAATTCATGCCAAAAGCATGTGCACGGGTCTGACACCTCTGCGCAGCATTAAGAAATCATGCAAAGACACAGCCTGAAAGGTGCATGAAGTACAGCCCACTAGAAACGAAACCTGTGCATATGCAAAACTGCCAAGAGCACATCCACCAGCACCCTAATGCTAGCTGTGGATAACTATTGAGCAAACACATGCCTGACTGTTATGTCAGGGTTGAAATTGCTCTTCTTCAGTTGCTGCAGGAAGATAAAGGCTCCAGAGCCCATCATGCTGCAGCATCTCTTTCAAGGCTGTAGTATACGGAGTGTGTATAAAATGTTGAATCATTTAGGGGCTTTTTCTTTTTTTCCTTTTTCTTTTTTTTTTTCTTTTTTTGTTTTCTTGTTCTTGTTCTTTCTCTTGTTCTTTCTTTTTTCTCTTTTTCTCTTTTCTTTTCCTTTTTCTCCTTTTCTTTTTCCTTTTCCTTTTCCTTTTCCTTTTTTTTTTTTTTTTTATCTTTCTCGCTTTCTCCCTTTTTTTTTTTTAAAAAAAAAAAAAGAAAAATTTTACACTTCGTCCAGAAGCAAAGCAGATGTTTTATGTGCTGGAGCCATGACCACAGCTCTAGAGCATTTGATACATATATTTTGTGGCCTTTTCCATCCCTGATCTTTTTCCTCCTGAAAAGAGTTGAATCAACCATCTGGAAGAGCAACTATTCTAAGTTCAGAAACTACTCCAAGAGCTGCATAGCAAATTTTGTCACTCTCTCATTAACATTTGTCTTATAAAGATCCTTTTCTTTCCCTTGGCCCTAATAGCCCCTTACCATGCCTCAGTTCCCTATCCCTGTTGGAAGAATAAGACTGCTGGTTCTTCTCTGAAGGAGGAAGACATATTGATTTGTTCATATTTAAAAAGTGCTTTGACATCTCCAGTAGACAGATAAGCCACTGCTGTACTCTGAGCTGTTTTCCCCTACCACCCCATTGACAATGATCTGGACTGTCTTGAAGGCTGAAGCAGAAACAGATTGATCTCAGCTCCATTTTTGTTTTTTACCTTTTACTAGCACAACTCTGACAGTTCAGAGTCCTTTCATGGGCATGGAGAACATATTCTTTTACTGTTTCTGTGGTCTGGAACAGAACTGCTCTAGATACAAAGCAGCAGTGTACGGTATTAGTAGAACAAAGTAGTTAAGAAGAAAGAAGTAAGGTCTTTTGCTGCAAAAATATAAGGGCTGAGAAGTATGTTGGTGTCTGTTAGTGTACTTAGGTAGATAGTTTTATTGTTGGTTTGAGAGAAACCTCAAAATATTTTAAAGTTTATGTATGCAACCAAAAGGTCTTATAGTTCTGTGAATCAGAAGATAATCCTAGGATCTGTATTCCGTACTGCTTTTACCATATTAAGAGCTATAGCTTAGACAATCATGTTCCCTCAAGACATTCTCCATTTATATCAATGGTCTAAGCTGGCTGTACTTACATGTGAAGAAATGAGTGTCAAATTTGGAGATGACATTCCTGTTAGAATGTGAAGTGTGGATTCTCTCAGACCACATTACCTGCAGGCTGAGGGGCACCAGGAAGAGCGATGGAAATCCAAGCTGACGTGAGAAAATCTAGTATAGGAAATTCTGGTCACACCTTGGTAATCTCCTTTCTACCCCTACCCAAATGAGGGGAAATCTTCTGGGGAAGCAATGTCAGTATTCAGCTCTAAGGGAAAGTACTGTTCCTTCTGCTTCCCTAAATCTTCCTGGGAAGCTGGGAAGGACAAGGAAGGATTTGAAAAACTAGGAGATCAAAACATGGAAGAAATAAAAGGTACAGTGGGTTCTGAGACCAGTCACCTCTTCATCTCTTCTTTATCTACCCTGAGATAATAGTGAGCCTTGAAGGTGTCTCAGCAAGATCAGATCTCTTGAGCTGAGAGCATCCTTTAAATCTTGAGCATTGTGATGCATAAAGAAAGAAAACATCCCTCTTATTGGCTTTCCTGTCCTTGTCTTTGAAAGGTGTGGCAGGACTCAGGGATATAATCATGTCCAGATAATGAGAGATACATTCAGAGTGAATGTATGTCCAAATGTTCGTCCCTTTAGTTTGGGTATTTATTTAGATTTTTTTTTCCTTGCTGCTTTTCTATGCCCTTTACTAAACTAGATGTTTTGGCATTAAACACAAAAGTTTGCAGTAAAGTGGTAGGGAAGAGGAGGGGGGAGGATGAAGGAGGACGAAGTGAGCTATCTTTTTATGCTAACCAACCTATTTTGGTATGAAAGTGTTTTTCATCAGGTTTTCACATCTATCAGGAGAATACTTAAGAGAAAAAAAAAACATTTAAGTGTGTATAATTTTTTAATCATGTCAAAGATAAAGACATTGTAACTTTCTGTTTTATGAGGAATTGCTTACTAATGCTGACTAGTTTTATGATAGCTTTGGAACACATCGTGTCTGCTCAAAGCACTGGGTGACTCTGGGAACAGATACAAAATTTCAGTCTCAAGGAAGATCTGAGCTTCTGATGTGCAGAAGGCCTAGATGCTGCTCTCTACAGCACATTGCACTTCAGGAAGCTTGAGGGGAAACCTCATTACTCTCTACAAATACCTGAAAGAAGGTTGTAGTGAGGTGGGGGTTGGTTTCTCCTCCCCAGCAGCAGGTGGCAGAATGAGAGAAAATGGCCTGAAATTCCACCAGGGGAGATTTGGATTAGGATTCAGGAAAAATTTATTTGCTGAAAGAGTGGTCAGGCATTGGAACAACCTGCCCAGGGAATTGGTGAATTCACCATCTCTGGGAGGTGTTCAAGAAATATGTGGATATGGCACTTCGTGACATGGTTTAATGTCCATGTTGGTGTTAGGTCAAGTGTTGGACTTGATCTTAGAGGTCCTTTCCAACTGAAACAATTCTATGATTCTATGATGCCTCTGTGACCTTGAGGAGAATGCATGACATTTCTGCAGTTAGATTTGTCCTCTGGAAAGGATACAACCAGCTTATTAATGATGCTGTAGGGATGAAACCAATCCAATCTGTGAAATCCTGCAGTGAAATGGTCCTCAGGACTGCAGGCAGGGCTTAGCTGAGTTTTGCAGAAACTGCTGTGACAGTTTCCTTCTGTCTCCTAGAGATTTGGTGATCTGTATTTACATTGTCTGTCTTCTGTGCAGCAGATAGAAGAGTCTCCTAGCCCTGAGCTGAGGCCAATATGGTTGCACTTCTCATCATCTCCTTTGCTCTCCTTGGAAACTGAGTCACGGAAAGGCTGTGCAGCAAGTCAAAGGGGAGGCACTGGGATGGAATGAGAAAGAAATGACTCCCAGTTTGCTTTCAGATGGCTACAGCACACTGCTAATAGCAGCTCCTGAGCTCATCTGCGCAATGTGTCAGGGGATGAGTATCTGTGTAACAAACCCAGCTGTCATTGCAGGAGTGGCACTTTGGTTAGAGCATGGAGAGAAAAGTACCTCTTCTGCAGCAGGTGAGGATGACTGCAGTTTTAGCAGGGGGCCCTGATGTGCTGGCTCTGTACCAATTGTGGAGTTTCCCAGAGTAGATTTTTAACTTGGACTCACTGGTGGCATCATTTCTCAGCAGAGGGATTTTAAACACTGCTTGTCTGGGGCAGCACCAGGCAGTGTTTAATGAAGAAGGGAAGGAGCAGCGTGTTCTCTATCGCACTTTTTGGGGAAAAAAATGCCCCTATAAGAGCATTAAGTAGTGGCAGCAGTAGCACAGGTAGGCATCAAGCTACCTGTCCCAGTAAGCCAGCAGTCCCCGTGCTCTACTTTCGATTATGCAGGGTGGAGGAGGCTAAGTAATAACATCCCATCCATCGCTGCTGTGCAAAGGCTGCGTGGGAAAGGGGTGGGGGGAGCGGGGGGGTGGTGTGGGCACAGCTCCCCATCGCCTGGCTACGACCAGCAGGAGAGATGTAGTAACTGGCCATGCCCTGAATACAGAATCAGAAAGTATGCAGGGGCTGTTTCAAGCACAGTTGAGTTTTTTTGTGGTCTGTACTTCTTCCTAAGGCCACAATAGTGCCCCTTTACAGTTCTCCATCCCAACCTGCCCCTCTCCCGCTTCCCGGCAGAGCAAACACTGGAGCACAGTGAGACAGCTGGCAGGCACTCTGCCTTTCTCCCTTCCCTCCTCCTCTCCCTGCCAGTTTTGTCCTTCCTTGCACACTGCTGATGAGTTCTTTGGGGTCTTTCTTTCACTTAGCATGCATACCCAGCACAGCACAGCCAGGGCTCTGCCCCCTGTTAGGATCTGAGTGGATAATGACGGTTTCTGCCTCCATCTCTGCGGAGGCTGCGGTGGCATTTTGTCAGCCGCATACAGAGGCACTGCTGCCTATAACTATTGTTGTCTTCTGGAGTCCTCACCTGGAGCTGCTGCTGCTGGGTTGATTTGCCATGGATTTTTTGTTTGTTTGTTTGTGCTGATAATGGAAATGTCTTAGTAACTGCCAATTATGGGGGGGGGGGGGGGGG
>WBNM01040771.1:73487-83623 GCA_013399055.1 Ramphastos sulfuratus
GGGAGAAAAAAAGAAAAAAGAAAGAGGCAGCAGTAATCTCCCAGATCTTTCTCTTTTTCTATCTCTCTTCATTTTTTCTCCTCTCCACTGGGACAGAAGTAAATAAAATGCTTGATAAAATTTGGGCTTTATGTGTGTGAGAGATACTTATTGTGGTGAGCTGGGTTGAAGAAATGAGATTTGCATAGATATGGATGGATAAAGAGAAGAGGAGTTTGGGAGAAGAATGCTTGAATACTGAAGAACCGAAGATGTATGGAACTGAATGTATGCCTGGGAAAACTCTCTGGACTTCAGTGGAGTTATTTTCCCATGCATCAACTCTGTTTAGTCCCTTGTTTTGATTTTGTCATACTACTTTCTTTGTCCAACTCCCCAGGTATCTCATCTGAGGATGTTCTTTCTCATTAGGATGCAAGAAAATTAGTGTTCACTGTCCTGTAGGTATTTCCCTATTGCAGAGATCCTGTGGTGCTTAGCAGGATGATGGCAGCACAATGCTCTCTTACAGGCTTTGGAAAAGTAGAACACCCATTACCTATGACAATTGGAATCTGAGGAAGCCCTGGTGGGTTCTCCTGGCATCAGGAAACTGGCTGGGCTGCAGACAAATGGTGGGAAATCCCCAAAGTCCTCAATTTCACTACTGTCCTTATCTCTGGAGGACCTGAGCCACAGGCTTGGGATCAAAGATTCAAGGTGAAGCATGTGTCTTCCTCTTAATGCTAGTACTTGAGTTTTTAAATCCTACCTAGGGCTGTCATGACAGACTTTGCTGGAAGGTGAAAAGGTCTTTAGAAAATTTCTTCTTCAGGACATTTTACTTCTTCTGTATTGCAGCTGGTACTGGCTAGGCTGAGAGGTCTGGACGTGAAAGTTTGGGTTGGCTTTGATACTCATTTATTCATAGGCCCAGCTCTGATGAAGGTTGGTAGCAGGTACACATCTGGGTAATCTAAGCCCATGCTAAATCTCATTCCAAGCCATGAGAGTGAGGAGCTGGTTTACTTTCTGAAGCTTTAATGTGTCTTCAAAAATATTGCTGTCAGTCATTGTCATAATTCTGGCTGTTGTGACGTGTCTCCATTCTGCCCCTTCTGGAATACTGTGAAAGTCTTCCTTTCAATTATTTCCTTTAGCTTCCAGTCCCATCATCTAATAATATAACATGTGGAGGGGGGAAAATGCAGAAAAAAAAGCTATTCCAGTACCTTTGAATTCAGCTTTTCATATGGCTGAATGCCTTCTTAGTCCTTATTTCCCAAGCTTGGACAAAAGTCTAAGCTGATGAAGAAAGGTAGCTACCTACTATTCATGTTCATAGGTGCTTTGGAGAGTCAGTGGAAAGTGTATCTGTGATCTCTGCAGGACATCCTGAAACTTGAAAATTGAAAACATGGGGACATTTCTTTCACCAGGCTGTCAGTGCTTTGTAGACACATCTTTGGTGCCCATACCTAAGCAGAGAGCAGGTTTGTTTCAGCTCAGTCCATATCTGGGCTGCCAGTTTGCAGTCTTTCCACATGATAAAGGGGCTAATTAATTTACAGGGTAGAAAGGGAAAAGGAAAAATAAAAAAGAAAGAGAGGGGAAGGTGGCATAGGAAGGGAAGGAGGGAAACTGGATCAATTGACAAATTGAAATGTCATTTGCCAGCCTGCAGCTGGACTCTGCTGCCTCTCTTCTCTCTTAACCCCTCAACCCCCACCCCACCTTTTTTCTCTTTTTAATTTTTTTTTCTTCTTAGCCTTTTGGTTTTTTTATTTAGTTATAAAAGCTAAGACATAATTGAAACTGGCATTAGAATCAAACAGCATGACCTTGACAGATTTCTTCCAGTCCCTCCACACCATCCACGCTGGCTGAGGGAAATAAAAGAGAATGGAGGGGGAAACAAGGGAGAGCACCAGTGCAGGGAGTCCCCTGACAACTCAGCTGCTCTCTTGCATGTCTTTGAAGGGCTTCTCTTCTGTGCCTCTCTTATTTATTTAAGTTTTATCCAAGGCAGAGGAAGTGCTTCGGGGACTTGGGAAGATGTCAGCAGAATGCACTGGCAGCATTTTCTTAGAACTTGGTGTGTAAATCTGTTGTGGGACCTGAGTGATGCAGTCTGCCAGCTCATGAGAGTGGTGCCAGCTTGAAGGAGCTGGGAAAAACAAGGGCCTTCATGCCCCGACTTTCTAGGCCAGGCTGGAGCTAGAAGGAGCAGTTTCTTATTTCCAGGTTCAAGACATGTAGCTCTGGCCCACACTCCCCACTTATGCTCTGTAGTGGCGCTCCTTCCAGATGATCGAGCCAAGAAAACTTGTTTAATCTTTCAACTAGGCATTTACTGGAGCTCCAATTTCCTCAGAAGAAAATTTGGTGTGTTGGTCATCTCTGTCTTGTTTGCACAAAAGCAAAGCAGTGTAACCCTGGTTAGGTTCTTGATGAACTTTTCAGAAGGGGCCAGTGTGCATGCCTTTCCCTCCTGGCCCTTTTCTTTGGCAAGAAGTCTGGCAGACAGGAGGAGGTTTGCTGCATTTCCAGGGCTTTCCAGGTTATGAAAGGGCAGCAGTCCAGAGTGACTGGGTGCAATGGGAAGCACCTCTGTGCTCCAATGTGAAGATACAGCTACCTGGGATGATGCAGGACCTGCATCCCTTAGGTAGGTCTAAACAGAGCTCTGGTGCATTCCGAGTTTGGAAACAGGAGGATCTTATTATGACAGGCAGTTAAATTCTGAGCTCAAGGCACATAAAACAGCAAGGAATAAATCTCCACTAAATCTGTCCTATCTTTGGTGCCCTTGCATGCAGCCGGGTCTGCGGTGCTAGCTTTTACAAACTGGAGCAGGGAGCGAAAGAAGACAATGGTGGAGGAGCGCTATAAAGTAAAGAGTAGGAGGGGAAGTTGGCAAGGTTGGGAGGGAGCACTGGCGAGCAGGCTTTCCACACTGCAAAATTTGTCTTGAAGAGGAGGGTCATAAATTGTTCACCCCATCACCGATCTCTAAGGTGCTCCACCTCTGCCTTTTCAAGCTGGCTAGTGATGCTGGCTCATTTACCCAGCTCCTCAGCAGCCCAGCTGCCACAGCTCATTCACTGTATTTCACTGTCATAGTGCCTGTGGGGAGAAGACAGCAAGCTTATTTACAGGCCATTGAGAAGCTGGGTTTGGAGCAAATTGTGTTGGGTGGGATCAGTGTAGTCTCTATAATAATATCCCCACGTCCCTCATCCATTCTCTTTGCACACTATGCGCTTATTAGATAACTCTAGGTTTGCACAGAAACTGCCAAGGTAAGCCCATAAATATATATATATATATAGACACACACACATATACATACATATATACATATATATATATACATATACATACACATACACATATACATATACATATATATATATATAAGCCTGTATTTCTTTTTTCCTATGTAAATGAAATATAGAAGATGTGAGCAAATGGAGCTGCTGTAAGATAATAGGTGGGGAAGCTTGAGTCAGCAGAAGCAGAGCAGAAGGATGGCAGAGGTTTATGCAGGCCTTGATACTGCCTTGTTGAAGACAGTGATTTGTGAGCTTGTAGAAGCAAATAATACAGTTTAATTCAGTAGCTTCTTTGCAGACGTAAGCCAAATAGCAACACTATTTTTGAGATACTTTTGGTACCTGATGTGATAGTGCATTCTTTTGGGAATAATTCAAAGGTGATTCACAGTACTAGCAAAGTTTCCATGGACTTCAGATGGATCAGAATTGAGATATTTAGTGAGCAAAATAATCTTTTAAACTATTAAGTACCTTTCCCTGTTAATGTTGCTTTGTTGTGGTTAGGCTTTTTTTGCAGTTAACATAGATACTTTAGTTTGCCTTTTCTTTCTCTTTCATTTCTAGACAGCTCTCACTTTCAGATCCTAAGGTGCTGTCATCCTGTTGCAGGTTTGAGCCATGCTCCAAGGGTTCTCGTGTTTAAACACTTGCAGAATAAAGTTTTGTTCTCCTGAAGGAGCTCTCTCTGAAGTCAAAAGAACACTCTCTGACCATTAATATCAATGTAATTAGTGAGATTTCACCCTGTGGAAAAATGCTAACAGCTCTGCCCCTGCATGAAGCATTTGCCGGTAAATAATGCAAACTGTATTTTTATGAGCATTATATCAAATTTGTCAGCGAATATGCTTTGGCTGCACTTAATACCACTTTAATATCCTTTCTCTACAGATATTTTACCAATTTCATTTTACGACCAGAAAAAAAAATTAAATAAAAAAAAATTAAGTTCAGCATTGTGGAAATATTCATAGAAATTGGATTTTAGAAATTCCACTGATTCAACTTAGAAAGATTTGTGAATTCGTCCAACCTTGGCAATTGTCAAAGAGAATCAGTCTTGAAGTCCCTTGAGCCCTTATTTGACCTATCAAAGTAAGCAGCATCAGATTTTTAGTTGAAAGGTAAGGGAACTGCTGCAGTTGGCAGATACCATCAAGCATTTATCAATAATTATGATTAGTTTATTCCCTGAAGCATGAGGTAATGTAGACCATATCATCAGCACTGTGACTTTGTATTTGGATGTTTTGGTTCCCTATGTAAATGAGTTGTTCCTTGTTTAATTTTTGCTAAATTCTTGGCTTTAATGTAATGTAGCAGTGAGTTCCCTTGCTTAAGTTCAGTGTTCCACTAAAAAAAAAAAAATAGAAATTCCTCTAGTAAACTTGTAATCACCACCTTTCAGCTTCATTAACTGCTCATTTTTTTCCTTGCATTATGAAAGAGAAAACAGTAGCTCTTCACCTCCATTCTCTGTATTATTCACTATTTTATAGACTATTATCACACCTCTCCTTATTTGTCTTCTCTTTGATACAAACTGCCAACTCCCTCCCCCCTTTCCTTCTTCAAGTATGCATTTTTCTACTCCTGTTATCATTCTTGCCAGCTTTCTAAAGAGGAAGCTGAAACAATACATTGTGACTTATCTGGCCACAAGTCAAACCATCTGGAATTTCAGACTTCACCTTAGAAGAGGGGAAAAATTGGGAGGGGGGGGTGGAAATCCATCAAATAAATTGGAAAAACAAATACATTTACTGAACTCACCATCTGGTTGTGTACATTCCACCAGCAGAACAAAAAAAAGAAAAAAAAAAAAAAAAAGAAAGAAAACAACCCACTAAGCTAAATTCAACAAATCAATTATTCATTGTGAATTATTCACTAGCTTCTATTCCAAATACTGCCAAGATGTGTTTGTTTATTTTTATTTGGAGTTAAAAGAAAAAAAAATAATAATCCGTGGCAACATTGCTGTTTGTCTTAGTGTTCAAGCACAAAGTGCAGACCTGTGTTTCTGTACTGGATGGCTTTATTTAATCAAAGAAAAGCAACAGAACAAGAAAGAACAAAAGCAAAGTTTTCTGAAGAGAAAATAGCGTGTGTCTGTAAAATACCATTTCCCTGTGTCTCATAAAATGGTAGGTGTTCCAGGTGAGTGGTCTATTTTAGAAAGACAAGCATGAAAAATGCAGAGAGGGAAACAGTCTCTGGTATCTGTATTAAAATAGCTCCTGACACAAAGCGGGGTTTGTGCCAGAACTAAAGAAAACACACATGTCAAATGGTTCTTCTGGGGTACCTGTTTGCCTTTCATAGGAACTAAACCAGATGGATTGATTTTTACTGAATAGGAGCTTAATAAACTGGAATGACTGCAGGTAAGGGTTTAGCTGCACTGTTAAACTGGAGAGGCAAAGGTGGAAGGAGAGGGAGTTTGAGCAGGTGATCTAGTGTAGAAGAATCATTTCAATTGAAAAAGACCTTTAAGATCATTGAGTCCAAACAATATCTAACTCTCCCAAGACTGGTGCTAATCCATATCACTCAACACGACATCTGCATCCTTTAAACACCTCTTGGGATGGGGATTCAGCCACCTCCCTGTGGACCCTATTCCAGGGTTTGAGAACTCTTTTCAGTGAACAAGTTTCTTCTGATGTTCAATCTAAGCCTCTTCTGGTGTGACTTGAAGCCGTTTCTTCTCATCCTAAATACAGGGATTTTTATATGGGAATGGTAGGCTTGGGAGCATCCTCAGAAGAGCCGATGGGAAGCCACCACAGCTCTGTGCTCAAGCTCCTGCCTTAGCTGGTCTGCCTATGTGGCTGCACTTGTGCTGTGGGATTGCACTGGGGATCTCTACATAGTCCAAGGTGATAGTAATTTCTGATCCACTCTCCAATTTGCAATCTTTTTCAGTCTTTACAGGTTGAGGGAGTCAGGGCTGTTCAGCCTGAAGAAGAGAAGGCTCTGGGGAGATCTTACAGCAGCCTTCCAGTATCCAAAGGGGGCCTACAAGAAAGCTGGGGAATAATTATTTACAAAGGCATGCAGCAACAGGACAAGAGGCAACAATTTAACACCAGAGGAGAGTAGATTTATGCTAGATATTGGGAAGAAGTCCCTTCCTGTGTGGTGGAAGGAGGTTGCACAGGGAGGTGATAGAGATGGGACATCCCTGGAGACATTCAAGGTCAGGCTAGATGGGGTTCTGAGCAATCTTGTTGAGGATGTCCCCACTTACTGCAGGGGGGGTTGGATGAGATGACTTCTATGATTCTACGATTCCTCTAATACAAGTTTCTGGGTGCCTGGCCTTATAATGAAAACATTTTTCTGTGTGTTTACACAGTGCCACACACACATCAGTGCTCCTTTGGCTACTGCTGCATTTGGAGAACAACAGTAGCACTAAGGTGTGCTAACAGCCTTTTGCAGGTGCTGATCTTGGCATCCCACCCTAGGATTTATGTTGTCTCATATGAGATGTTCAGTTCTGACTTTATAGGGGTGTGGCACCAGAAAGCCTTGATGCCTTCACCCAGGAATGAAATTGTTATTCACTGATGCATTTCCAGAAACAGCGGAGGCAAAAGCTCTCATTTGAGCACATGATTTACTCTACAGAATTTTGTTCCTATTTCTTCCATGTTTAAGGAATAAAAAAACCCAAACCAAATCAACAGCAAAAACAACCAACCAAAAAAAGCCCACTAAACCCAAATAAACCCCCCCGAAACAACAACAACCCCCCACAAAAACCCCAAAAGCCAAAAACTAACCAGGAACAAAACCTCCCCCAGAACCCTACTTGCTTTTGGATGCAGGTTTTGTGCTGCTTGATCAGTGCCTGGCTGGTCATCAATTTTATGCCTGCAGTTAAATCATGGGCACAAAATGTTCCACCACTAAGCCGTGGATGAAAATGCTGCTGTCCCAAATTGCACCTGGAGAAGTAAGGATTCTTACTGCTAAAGCAATACTTGTGTTCTAAATGTCTGCTACCTTTTTAAAACTATGGCCCAGATTTTAACAACTAAGGTTAGAATATTCAAAACAGTGGCGTTTCCCATCTGCTGATGTCCCCAGCTACCAGGCTGCTCTGCTGAACAGTTTATTCTGCAAGAGTTCTCTCCTGCTTCCTGTGACAGTGATGCAAATATATATTCAAAAAGAGGAAAGAGAGAGAAAGAGAGAGAGATTGAAATTGAAAACACACAAGATTAAAACCAACCAACCAACCAAAAAACAAAACAAAACAAAAAAAAACCCAGAAAAAAAATTCCAAACCAAAAAAGCCCAGTGAAAGAAAGATTAGGGACATTGTTTTTTTCCCCTTATGAAAACACTTTCCTCTTTTAATCATCTCATCTGCCTGGCTTCAGTCCAAACTTGTTCCTCTTCAACTCTGGCTACTGTGGCTTCTTTGTTCCTCATTCCTGCCTTGATGTGCCTGTATGTGTTTCCCTGTCACAGGTTTGCCAGAGCAAAACTGTGGAATTGGGCTCATGTTGGCAGGGGTTTGCAGGGAGTGGAGAGTAAGAACTGGTGCCTGGGTGCTCCTCTAGTAGCAACTGTGATACGTGGGAGGCAGGATGAATGTTCACCCGTCCTTTACAAGGACTGATGCTTCTCTCTGTGAGAGGCTACCTGCAGTGCAGTTGAAGGGCTGTGTGTATTAGGAATGGTGGCAGGAGCTAAAGATTTTGGTGCAGAGTAGAAAGTGAGGATGGTGACAAGATGAGGGATGAGACCAAGAGGAGATGGTTAGTAGATGTATCAGCAATGGCCCCGTGTCCTCAAAAGTGGAGTGTCTCGAAGAGTGTCACCTGGATCAGCAGTGAATGAATATGGGTCTGACAGTTTTGGCTGTGGAATGGGCTGTATGGAAGTTATGGGCTTTGTAAGTCTACAGTTAATAAGTAGGCACTCAAAATTCTTCTGCACTTCGCAACTGGCAAACCAGAATCAAGGTGCATAAATTAGGGAACTGAGATGATTGAGCTACACAGTAGCAGCAAGTAAGGGAGAAGATGCATTTGCAAGGGAAGATTCGAGTTTGTTTGGGTGTTTTTTTGAGAGGAGAGCTTGATGTTAATGCCAGCGATGCACAAGACTGCCAGCATTTTTCAGCAACATTGTTCTCTAAGATACAAGGGAGTTTTGTTGGCCTGTACAAGTGATTTATTCAAACAGTTATTGTATGTTCAGCAATAGATTAAGTTAAAATAGGCTAATAATGCATATTCACTGATGCTTTACCCGCTCAGTAATGGATAAGAATTTCCTCCCCAATCCCACTCTCCTCAAGTAAACAGTAAACAGCCAGTGGTAAGTTAGCCAGGCAAAGGTGGGACCTCCAACAGAATAGATAGGATGAGAGAGGGAGCAGGCTGAAGTAAATACCTCTGTAATTACTGATACGTGTTGATGGAGGACTGAGGAGATCACTGAAGTCTTTGAGGTTAGCGACCATACAAGATTTTGCCCCCGCAAGTAATGGGAAACTGCAACTGCAGAACTTTGAATCTTTCTGTAAACCTTAAAGTCACAGCAGCTGATTCTGCTTCCCAAAAGCTGTTGCAGCATCTCTTTCTCTGGTATCATACCTTTCACTGCATGTCAAAGGCACCTTTTCTTCACCAAGCTGCCGTTCCATAGGTGAAGCTGTCCATATTGTATAGTGCATGGCATTGCTACCCAAGATCTCTGTGCTGCTAGCTCAGCTCAGAAGATGGAAGCGATGCCAAGAGAAGTCCATCCTTGTACCCCAAGGCAGAGCCAGCTAAGCTGATGCCATTCTAACCAACCTCATCTCCTCCTCTGTCTAGAAAACTGGTCTGACTGATGAAATACAAACAGTAGATATCCTATATGTTCACTTTATTAAGTCTTTTGACAGTCTCATGCCTTTCCCATAAACACATTAGAGAAGGTCTGTTGAAATACCGAAGGGTGCTTGCAATATCTGTTGAGCTCAGGCATGAGCTACCAACTGTTCTCTGTCAAAGTGGAAGATGTGTGGAGTGGTAGGGATCAGTCCTATCTCAGTTATTGCTCAGTGCTTTCTTTCGTAAGCCGGATGAAAAGATAGCAAAGAAGCTTTTCTTTTTTTTCATGTTTGTGGGATTGTACCCATGCTTGCAGACAGGGCTAAGACAAAATGCATACATTGCCTGAAAAAAATATGCTTGAAATTCAGAGAGAACATGTGCAAGAGACTGTACTTTGTCAGGAATAAGGAAGTGTTTCTATATGGGCCAAGGAATGGCAGGGTGAGGGAGTAATGCTGTGGAAGAACATGCTGGATTTGCTGTGTAATGTGAACTCAGACAGTGCTAATCTGGAGCAGAGGCGTATTTATTATTTTCATCCTTGCCCCTACAGCAGCTGAGACATGGGGTAACATCTCCTGGCTTGCCTTCCTAGCATCCCTGAAGTCTTGACCTGGGTCTATGCTGCAGCCACACAGTCATGGACACAGACAGGTGACAACAAATTATAGAAGGTCAGCTGTGATGATTCTGGGGTACATCAGGGACTTCAATTCTTGTCATTGATCTCTACCTAGTTTTGAGTCAGCCTGGGAAGTCAGTGGCCTATCATGCCTGTGGTATCAGTATCACAGTATCACCAAGGTTGGAAGAGACCTCAGAGATCATCAAGTCCAACCCACTACCACAGACCTCGAGACTAGACCATGGCACCAAGTGCCACGTCCAAACGTGCCTTGAACACCTCCAGGGACGGTGACTCCACCACCTCCCTGGGCACCACCTCCCTTGGCACCATTCCAGTAGTGAATGACTC
>WBNM01040771.1:97508-118509 GCA_013399055.1 Ramphastos sulfuratus
TTGTGGATGGGGATCACATTGGCCAGTTTCCAGTCGTCTGGGACCTCTCCAGTGAGCCAGGACTGGTGGAAAATGATGGAGAGCAGCTTGGCCAGCTCATCTGCCAGCTCTCTCAGCACCCTAGGATGGATCCCATCCGGTCCCATGGACTTGTGGGTGTCCAAGTGGCTCAGCAGATCCCAAACTAATTCCTCATGGACTACCAGGGCAACACACCCCTCCCCGACCCCATCACCCAGCTCAAGAGGCCACTTGTCCTGAACTCCTCCCTCCTTACTGTTGAAAATTGAGGCAAAGAAGGTATTCAGGACCTCAGCCTTTTCCTCATCTTCAGTTACAGTGTTCCCTCCAGGTCCAATAAGGAGTGGAGGCTCTTCTTGACCTTCTTTTTAGCATTGATAAATTTGTAAAAATGCTTTTTATTATCTTTCACAGAGGTGGCCAGCATAAACATGTCAGGAGAAGCCTTCCCCTCCTTCCAAAGGCGATAGATCCTCTTTTTTCCCCCTAATTCCTTCAGGAGCTCCTTGCTCATCCAGGCCAGTCACCTTCATATTGAAAATTGCCCTGACCCAACTGCAAAACTTTGCACTGGGCTTTGTTGAGCCTCGTGAGGTTCAAGTGGGCCTTCCTCAAGACTGACAAGATCCTTTTGGATGGCATCCCTCAGCTTGGTGTTATATGCAACCTTGCTGAGGATGCACTTAATCTCACTATACCATTAATAAAGATACTGAACAGCACCAGTCCCAGTATGGACCCTTGAGAGGACACCACTTGTTACTTAACTCCATTTGGACATTGAACCATTGATGAGCCAAATCTTTGGATGTGGATATCCATCCATTCAAACCCATATCTCTCTAATTTTGCAACAAAGGCATTGGGCTGCACCATGTCACATCATGATACATGGCAGGCGTTGTGTCCATCGAAGTGTTATCTGCTGTGCAGTGCTATGTACTGATTTCACCTACCTCTTCTAGTACACAGCTGCTCCTCACACCTACTCCTGTTGTACTCCTGCCTTTTCCATAGTCAGTGTGCCTGCATCAGGCATTCTTCAGTCATTCATGCCATTTGTTGCAGTCCAGAAAAGAGGTTGGTAGGAGGATGTTAATTTAGATGCTTGTCCAAAAGTCAAATTAGCCTCTCACATCTCTGCCTTTCTGGGATGTCTGTTTTTCCTGTGGTTGGTCTGCTGTATTATT
Organism: Ramphastos sulfuratus; assembly: GCA_013399055.1. NCBI lineage: Eukaryota > Metazoa > Chordata > Aves > Piciformes > Ramphastidae > Ramphastos > Ramphastos sulfuratus. The sequence goes on from WBNM01040771.1 coordinate 98,720, forward strand.
TACACTTTTCACAAGAGAGGTGGCGAGCCATCTGGATTTGGTGTGCAGCCAAAGCTGGTCGGATTGCCCACGGAATTAAGATAGAGATGGCACGTATTGGGAATATCAAGCCCTTTAACAGGTATGAGAGCAGCTCTGGAGTGGCATTTTCCCAACATACTGTGCCTGGTAAATTGGGCAGCATTGAAGCATTTACAGGATTCTCTTTGTTATGTTTATCCTCTGCTGCCTGTCTGATGCTACAGCTCTCTAAACAAGCTCATTACAAATTTGTGATGTGTTCTGCTCAACGTGTCTGCACGGCATAGTCAAGACTCAGCCAGTCACCAGAGAAACTTTGGGCTTTGATGTGGTGCTGAGTGGGTGTATCTATGTCATGTCTTAACCAGGCTGCCTTCAATTGCTGCTGCGTTAAGGTCCTGCCTCTTACCTAGAGTGACTCAGGCTGACTCCTGAGCAAGCCATCAGGGAGGCTTGATCACACTTATTTGAGAAGAAGATCACACTCTTCTTCTCAAATAGGGAAGGATCCTGCTTAACCAACAGCATATAGTGAGACAGATCCAGTGCAGAAATATTAAGTTGAGGTCCTAAGAAGTTCAGGAAAATTATTGTTTCCATATTCTACTCTCCCTCAGTAAGGTGAAATAGTCTATTTCCATGCAGCTGCCCAGAGGGGAAAGACCTTCGGGTGTTGATCAACTGCTGGCTGAATGGGACAGTGTGGTCAGGTGGCCAAAAAGGCCAATAGCATCCTAATCTGTAACAGGAACAGTGTGACCATCAGGACCAAGGAAGCAATTGCCCAGTTGCCCTGTACTTGGCACTGATGAGACCACATCTTGAGTACTGGGTTCCATTTTGAGGCTCTCCCTACAAAAAAAAAAAAAAAAAAAAGGAAGGAAAAAGGAAAAAAAAGGNGAAAGAAAAAAGAAAAAAAAAGGCATTGGAAGTGTAGGAATATGTCCAGAGAAGGGCAAAGAAGATGATGAAGGGTGTTGGTGAGTGGAGAGACCTCCTCGTTCTCTACAATGATCTGAAAGGAGATTGTAGCAAGGTGGGTGTTGGTCTCTTTTCCCTAGTAATAAGTGGTAGGATGGGAGGAAATAGCCTCAAGTTGCACCAGGGGAGGTTTAGGTTGGATATTAGAACAAACTTCTTCCCTGAAAGGGTCATCAAACCCTAGAGTAGGCTCCAGAGGGAAATGGCTAAATCCCAACCTGTGGAGGTATTTGAAAGATACACAGATGTGATACTGAGGAACATGGTTTAGCACCAGACTTGGTAGAGTTTTTTCCAACTGAGATGACTCTATGACTCTGTGATTGTCATTAGCCCACGCTATGCCACAGGGTATACTGGCAGCAACAGAGGAGAGCAGCCCCCAGGACACAGTTCCTTCCTGAGCTGGCACCACTCTATTGCAGATGGTGGTGAGGTGGCTGCTTTCCATGGGTGCCTCAGCTTGATGTCCTGAGCTGGGATGTGGGCTGCTGTGCTACTTTCTGTGGTGGGCCAAGTGCATGGCTGGGGGTGCAGCTGCCACAGGCTGGGGTTTGACAGCAGTACTGGGCCAGGTGCCTGACTGTGCTCTCAGCCATCCCCAAGGCAGGTGCAGGAGTACAGACAGGAGTGTTTTAATCCTAGAAAAACAAACAGACAGGGAAGGGCAATGGCAGTGTTTCAGGATGTGCAGGTGTTACCTGCCATGGTGCCGCTTTTGGTTGACTGCACAGCAAGGTTTTGCTGGTCTTTCTGCCACCTTGGCTGGCCTGTGGGCTGAGGCATCTTCCAGACTCACAGCAGGCAGGGAAGAGGGGGGGCTGCCATGTCCTAGCCAGACCCTTAGAGCTTTCATTCTTGTGCATTTTCCAGTCCTGACTCCTAGCCACCTGTAAAACCCCCCATGCTATTCACCTGCCAGAGCCCAGGGCGATGAAGGATCAGGTGGCAGGTAAAGTAATCAATCTGGAGGGCTTTTAGCAGCACGTCCTGCCATTGTTTGACAGTGCATCTCTGTCAAGGAGACTGTGTCTTTCCTTGATCAATAAATCAATCTGTCCTTTTTTTACCTTTGTGCACTAGCATGTCAGTCATTTTGTGCCATGGACAATGTAGAGCTGGCACTCAAGTGACATGGTAAATATTGCCTCATACCAAGACTCCTGAGGGGCCTCTGTGGGTTCTCTGCCTCTGCCCATGTGGTGGGAATGTTGCCCATCCATGTCGTGTTACCTGCCTGGATCACTGACTGGTATCTGCTGTTCAAGGCAGGTCCTCTGTCAGGATGTCTCAGTGATATGCTCATATGTTTCCTTGAGAAGCCTTGAGCTCACGTCAGAGTAAGCCACAAGACTTAATTTTCCTCAAGTGTCACTGACTCAGACATCTTTCCTAGCACACTGCAATAGGGCTTTGCCAGGATCTCCCCTTGCATCTCTCAAATGCTTGCTTCCACATGCTGGAAAAGTGCTGGTGCTGTGTTTTGGAGAGAAAAAAAAAACATCATTTCCCTTGGCTAGTTGCTGATGGAGGCCTGAAGGACTCTGCTAGGTTGGTGCCAAGTACAAGCTGAGGTTTGCTGGATGAGATTTACTTCTGCTGGTCTTGGGACTGGTACTGAACCCCAGGTAAAGGCTGCACAGAGGGTGGACTGAGCTGCCTGTGCCTGCCCGCTAAGGTTTCTACAGTCACAGCTTGTGTCAGCCTCGATCATTTATTTATCTCCTCTTGTTCCCACTGTCACAACTCTTTCCCACAAATGCAGAGTGAAGAGGGCAGTAACGTTGGGCAAAGAGGGACTGACAAATAGTTGGGTCCTTAGAGCCATATTGTGAATGATGCCTGCATGCTGTGATGTGTTGGCTTGTTTGACTGAGGGCTGGACCAAAGGTCACCAAGCTCACTTTGCTTAGGAGTATCAGTCTGCAATATGAAAGTGAAGAGCTCTGTCTCTTTTAGCATCTCTTCACAAAATTGAAGTGCGATTAGATGAGATTGGAAGACAACTGGTTTGGATGTTTCATGTTAATTTAGTGTGTCTCCTTTGGATGTTTTTAAGCTCCTGGCTCTTTCTGGCAAGCAGTTTTACTTTCCTGTAACAGCTTTTGCCCTAATATCTCCAATTGCATGTCTGAGGTGTATTAAAGGTTGGTCCCATTGCTTGTATGGCTTCATCTCAGGAATTCCTTAGGCTAGTTGACAAATATATTTGGAAATATGGAAATCAAGGTGTAGAGAGACTGGAAATTTCCCACTGGAATCACAAGAACTCATTGCAACACATCAGAGTCATCCAGGAGCCTGCAACCCGTATTATTCTGTCCCCTACCTTTATGCTGTAACAACAAGATCAGCCTTCCTCTCTAGACACATCTAATTGTATCCTTAGGCTATCATAACTATAACTACACTGCTACTCTAATTAGGCTTATAGTTCAACATCTTTCTTAATTTCTCCTTTCTTTAATTTCTTTGAAATGTTTTAGACAACCATCCTGACTTAACCAGTCTTTCATCACCTAACATCCTTCATCTCTCCCTCCCTCTCCCCTGGATGCCACTGCATCATGCCAAGCCTCTGTTACAGCTTCTCTGCAAGCCAATGCCTTGTGGAATGTCTCCTTCCATTCAGGTGGCAGGGAAGCTGTGAACAGGGCAACAAGAGTCCTGTCCTCACTGCTGCTGCGAGGTTCAGGGAGGCCTTGGTATGCCACACAGTGACAGCTGTAAAACTCCTGCATGGCTGTGGGATTTGTTACCCTCTTAATTGTCCTTACTTCTTTTTGGAGGTCAGGCCTTGCCATCCATTGCCAACTCCTCAGAGAATTTAAAGAGAATTGGGGACTAACAGCTTAAAATGTGTTTCTTGCCTCAAAAAATGTGATTTGATAAAAATAGCCTCTTCCTCCTCTGTTGCTCTAATTCCTGTGTGATTCCAGGTCAGTTCGGCTCACTCACAGGTGGAAAAAAGAGTTTTTGCCATCTCTTTCTCCTGTTTGCCACAGAGCTCCAGAAAAGAGACCTGCAGTTTCTCAGCAGGATATCTAAGGTCTAAATGAAAAATCTAGTTTGTTCTTGATGATGAGGGGGAAAAGAAGTCCCCAAAGCATCAGTTTAATCCATAGATCTTTACTCAGATTTGCATGGTTGAGAATAAGAGTAAAGAATGGGCAGCAACTTAATCCCTTCAGCAGGGCACAGCAGGAATCAGAGATCTGTGATAAACACAGTTATGCATACCTATTTACAAGTAAGTTCTTCAGGAACTTATCTTTAAGCATTTTGGCCAACAAGGCACTTGCAAATTCTTTACAATACAAGGATGCTTGCTTCAAACCTACAAGGGTGCTGTGCCACATACAGCCAGCTCGCATAATGCCAGCAGGTAAGGTGGTACATGGGGCAAGGAAAATAACACCAGGCTTATCAATTTTCTGTTTGCCAAAGCCCTTTTCTTCCCCTCTTAAAGTCTGCTCAGAGGAGAATTCAACTCTTCCTCTAGGGTTTTTCAGTTCAAAAGTGTGGAACATTTCTCCTTATTGGGCTGTTGTATTTGCTGTGAATGGATGTTTTATATGGGGGCTACTATCTGTTCAAGGGACATTTTTATAAGAGGAAAAAGTTCAGTTTATCAGGAATGGGCTGCACACTACACAGGCAAAGTGTGCAAAATCTCCTTGCTCCAGCCCATCTCATCTGCAAGCAAAAGAGCTCTCAGTTTGGCTCTCTCTTAAGCTTGCACACATACATCTCTTCTTAATGCACACATCTGCGTATGGGCGGGGAGGGGAAGGAGGGGACTTAGGATCTGGGCATGAAAGTCCTTCATTCTCTTCAAAAGGGATTGCTCTTGCCCTGTGACTCCCTCCAGTTCTGCTCTACAGGCTTGCTAAGGTACCTGAACTCAAGGACTCCCAACCACAGTCCAGCCTCATGGGCTTCGTGTCTGGGGACATCTAGGACCTTCCCAACTTGCAGTGTTGGTGTTTTCATCTAGCAGCATCTCTGCTAAAGTCTATTCTGCTCAGTCAGAGAAATTCAAAAGGAGGTCATCCCAAGGGACAAGCAGAAATGTGCTCTCTGTCAGCCTCTGATCTGAGCCTCATTGCTGCTTGAGAGAGGACAGATCATAGCCAGGTTACCCCATGGAACAGTGGTTGGCCTCTGAGGGCTGGCATCAGGTGGATACTGTAGGCTGGAAATCTTGAAACTGAGCCCTTGCCCAGCAGGGGACATGTGAGACCTCACAGCAGGTCCATGATGATCCTGATGCATGGTGGGTTATTGATACCTACCTTTGCCAGCTCTGTTACACACTAAACAGTTGTTCCTCACATTTTCCCTAGGTAGTGGTGTGGCTGCTGCACAGCTGCTGCCAGGGCTCCATAGAGGTGGCCGCACCTTACTGGCAGGTGAAGGAAAGCAACACCACTGCTGACACTGGTAGCAGCCCCAGAACATCCCATATTGGATGGGGACTACACTGCAACTCAGAAACTGGAGATAAAGATAATAATTTCTCTCATCCCCTGCCATACCACAAGTGTGTAGAAGACTGGGGCTTAAGGAAGTCCCAATTTTCCATTGCTTCCTCTCCCTGCCCTCCAAAAGGACAAATCTAGAAACCAGGGAGGAGGGAAACAAAAACTCTTTCCCAGCAAACTGTGTGAGTTCTGCTAGCTAAGGGGGTTTAAGGGCAGCCACCAGCTGTAGTAAGACTTGCAGGAAATTCACAGGACTTGGCTCTAGGCACATCAGATGATGTAAGGAGAAGGAACTTACTGATGTATACAGAAATAGAAGTCACCAAGCCAGCTGAGGAGGAGAGGAAGGAGAAAATATTGCTTACTCACAGGATAAAAATAAAAGGAAAAAAAAAATAAGAGAGGGGTGTTTGGTGTGTGTAATACTGTTTGAGAGCAATTGACTGCTTTCCTATTCCTTTCTTGTTCCCATTTTTCTAGGCTTTCTTAACTGGTAGAAGTCACCCCACAAGCATTCCTAGATTGCCAGCTCACAGGAAATTGAAACTCCCAGTGTCCTGAAGTGTAATGATGTCCACCTGGGCTTTTCTAAAGGTGAAAGCTGACTCCAAAAGTAGTGTGCAGAAGGATTTAAAGCGATGCACTGGCATTTGTAAATTCGCTGTGCTCCTTGTGTCCCAAAACATTTCTGCTGTTTCTTGCCCAAATCTTGTGAGTGGGCAGGCCCCATGTGCCCACTGCCCAGCACTGGGTGCAGTGGGACCCTGTCATCCTACCTCTGCCATGCTTTTCGCCAATGCTCTCTCAAACCTCAGAAGGTGCAAGATGAAGAAGAATCTGACCACAAGTGTGCACTGCATAGAAGGAAGCTGGCTATCCCTCTCACTCCATTTCTTGCACCCATTCCTGAGAGCTAACCTTTCAACTTCATTATCACTTCTGCTGCTCTTAGCATCAACAGTCATCTCAGCAATAGGTACACAGCAGCTCAGGCCACCATAGCCCACAGCACCCACTTACTAACTCTGATCCACATACCTGTCAGCCAGTGGCCCTTTTATCCTGGGGCCACTCCAACTCCTGTGGAAGGAAATGGGGTGGGTGAGATCATAGAATCAACCAGGTTGGAAGAGACCTCTGAGATCATCCAGTCCAACCTATCACCCAGCCCTAGCCAATCAACNAGATGATATGAACTGGTCCTTGCCCTTGGCCACGAGGCTGTCATGTCCTGGTGTGCAGATCAGAGGACTACCTCAGGCCAGGCTGCAGGTTGGGGTGAAAGCCACCCCTTCTGAAGGATATGAAAGTGTCCCCTCTGATAGCCCCTGTGGAGGAGCATTCAGCCTTACCAGAGTCTATCATAAGGGTCAGGGCCGAAGGGATGCCAGGGTGAGAGAAAAAGCAAGGGAAGCAGAAGCAGGGAACAAGCTCTGACTGCAGATGGATTTTGCCCCCTTCTGACAGCATCCTGCAACAGACCTGAGCTGCTGCCTCTGGTCGGCTCTGCATTGCCGAGCCTTCTGCCTTTGGCTGTACAGATGCTGTCACAGCCAAAGGCATCCTGTTTTCAGCCCCTTGCTGGTTACAGGCAGAGAGACCAGAAATTGTGACTGACACCTCCAGGGAGCTTAGCTTTAAAACCAAACAATTGTGCCATAAACAAGGGCATTTTATTTTCAGGCCAGAAGATAGCAGACTGGAGCAGGGAAGCTGGTGGGGGGTGTGTAAGGAAATGAATATTTGCTGGGACAAGGAAGCCACATAGCTAAAGGGTGACTATCAGTGACTTAACAGTTTTTGTAATATTCCAACACATTTCTACCCACAGATTGTCTTGTGAAACTCTGCTGCTGTCCTAAATGTTGTCAGTGCCTGAGAATTGCCTCACAGCAACATGGAGGCCAGATGCTCCCACCCACAGGCTCAGTCTTGTGGTGGACAGGAGGAGCAACATCTGAGATTGGACCTTACCTCATCCCGTTGTATCTCCTAGGCAAGCAAAGTTCACAGTTGCTGCCAGGTAATGGCCATGAAAAACTACGAGATAAACCTCATCCTAGCATATCCACTAAAGTGTTAGGTGGGGAAGAGTTCAGGTGGGCAAGTAGGGGAGAAAATGTGCCTTAGGGGTATTCCCACATGTCCTGTGCAGCAGAGGATGGAGAACTGTGCAGATAACCTTGTTTCTCTGGTGAGAACCAGCAGTATCACACATCCCTAATGAGGTGAGCTTATGCAGAAGGGTTGGAAGTTTTACAGCACATGCTCTGGACCTGATCTGCCTTCACAACTGATTGCTCAAGCTACGTAGGCAGGTTCATCACAGTTTACATGTGCCTTCCAAAGCATACAGGGACTGTGTGCTGTTGGGTTGGTTGCAGCACACAGTCCCTGCACAGGCTTCCTCCAAAATGTCCATAAGGAGGCAAGGTAGAGCATGTTGTAATCCTGTTCTTTTGTGGATTTATTTACAGCAGGATCGCTACAGGGTGTTGCGATGGCCAGATTTCTTGGGATACTTTATCAAAGAAGGCTCTGGAGCACAGGATTGTAGCTGAAGAAGAGCATTGAGAGAAGTGGGAGCTGCCTTCCAACCTAGATAGCTCTTGCTTAGGGAACCACATTCCTCAGGCCTCAATTCCAGAGGCATGTGGCAGTGGGTTTGTTTTTTTCCTATCATTTTGCTGTTCAGCATTAGTTCTGAGCTTCAGTAGGAAGGTTTTAGTCACCTTATAAATAATCCCTTTTCCTCCAGTGTGACTTCTGTGTGGGCTTGGTGTATGCTACTAAGCAGCTACACAAGAGGTAGTTGCTTTTCCACAGTGACTCTGAGGTATGCAGGCTCAGTGGCATTTCAGAGCCTCCTTATGGATGTGCACTCCACAAACATAACATATGAGGGCTCAGGGAATCACCTGAGGTACAATAATTTCAGCAGTCTTATTTTCCTAGTGATTGGCCAGTCATTGTTTTAACATCAGTCTGACCAAAATGAAATTTTTAATCCAAGATGGACCTAGGAGGATATGTTCTTCACTCATGTTGACCCCGCTGCTTCCATCCCAGCTGAAAAGCAGGTCTATTGGGCAAACCTGCTTCTTTTCAGCAGCTGTCAGGAAGGTTTTGTCTCTAGAGTGGTCCTGAGCTTGCTCCAGGGCCAGGCTGGCATTAGCTGAAGTGAAATAGAAATTTCATAGGCACCTTTACAAGCCTTCATCCCCAGGGCAATGTTGAATGCCACCTGCTCCCCAGTGCAGAAAACAGTGTCTTTACTAGAAAATGGGTGGTGTGTGGGCTGACCTGGCCTGATGGAGAGGATTTAGGTAGCTCCAGGATAAAGATAAGGAAGCACACCCCAGCCTTCCTGGCAGTTTGGTGGCAGGCTTCTACTCAAGTGTCACCGAGGGCATCTTCCAGGCCATCACTCTTTTCCTCCCGTTAGTCTCTATTTATCTACAGCCTTTGTATCTCTTGGCTACAGCTCACACCAGACATGGGCAGCTCACCAAGACACCTGTTCTTGCATCACTCACGGGCTCCCCATGTTATCTATTTATTTTCTATCTCTTCCTGCTTTGCAAATACAAGAGATACAGGTCACTGGGAAAAACACCTAGCATTCTGTGTGCAGATTATATCCACACCAGGCTCTATAAATCCCAGTCAAACCCCATATATGGACATCTCTCCAGCTCGTCCAGGCTGGAAGAAAGCAGCCATATCTAGCACACCGGTTCAGCTTTTCTCTGGAAAGTGACAAGTGTTTCCAGCACAGGCTCTGATGTACTGCAGGATGTTGCTGTAAGACCTAGAAGAGGAGAAGGTGTCTGCAGTCCTTTGCCTTTCTGATAGATGGCCTTCTGATAGATGGCCTTAGGCTTTGTCTGCTGCCTGAATCCAAAGGAGCCCAGAGTCCAGGGACTGGACAGGCTTTGCAGCCTGAAGGCTCTGCAGACACTTTATAACTACATTTCAATATCTGAAAGGGACCTACCAGAAGGCTGGAGAGGGATGGTTTAGAAGGACTCGTAGCAATAGTATGAGGGTCAATGCTTTTAAACTAAAGCAGGGTAGATTTAGGCTAGACACAAGGAGGAAGTTCTTTACAACAACAGTGGTAAAATACTGGAACAGGTTGCCCAGGGATGTGGTTGAAGCCCCATCCGTGGAGACAGTCATGATCAGACATGGTGTTGCCCTGGGCAGCTTGATCTAGCTGGAGCTGTCTCTGCTCAGTGCATGGGTTTGGCAAGGATGACCTCTGAGGGTCCTTCCAGCCCAATGCAATCTGTGAATCTGTGACTAATTTCCCTATATACCAGGGATGTGAGCTGGTACCTCTTGATGGTGTCCCTGAGAGAGCCTGTTGTGGCTGCTGTATCTTTTTCCCAAACAGCTGAGGGTGGCACCTGTGACTCTGGGAGGGAAAGCTGGACAGGTTTTTGAAGTGCTAATGATGATTAGTTTGTCTAAGCCAGCACAAACTATCAATGGATTTGAAATGTTAATCAGGAGAAGGACCTAGTGCTGAAGAGCTGCAGAAAGAGAAATGAATGGTGAAGCACAGGGAGGGAGAACAAGGGCTGGAGGGGTAAGAGATGCCTAAGTGGGGATTTGACACAAGTATTTTCAGCTGCTCAGCTCTTTGCTCTCTGAGTGGGACAGATGCCACCTTCTCCTGCCTGCCCAAAATATCTCACTTTGCTCACAGAAACACTGTGATTGCAATTGATTTCCCTATGCCTGCATAGGAAAACCTTCCTTGAGGCTCGTTCCCCAGATTCTGCTTTGCTCCATCTGAGGAGTGGTCCTGTAACCCTTCCTCTGTCTCCCTAAGAAATGCCCTTTCACCCTTATGCTGCTCTCAGATGCTTGTTTATTTGGTTTGTTGGTGTGCATGTACCTTAGCACAGTGCTGGAAGATACTCATACACACCTAATTTCAGACAAACCACTGCCCTGCAGGCTGCACTTTCCGGTAGAGTGCACGGATGGGTGGATTCTGATAAATACTACAAATACGTGCACCATAAAAATGTTTGCAGACATGCTCCTCTTTCTCCCTTCTTCCCGTTGCTGAAACCTGTGCACCTCCATGCTTTTATCTCACATTTGCAGTTGCACTGCATGCCTCTGCTATCTTAATGCTCACACTGACATATAGGAAGATCATACTCAGAGTACCTTGCCATGCTGTGCTGGCACGTTGAGCTTCTGGATTTACTTAGTCCAGGATTGCTGCTCCTACTGGTGGGCAGCAAATGGGTGTAGATATGTGGCACAATTGTGGTATTTTTTCACACATCTTCCTGGTCACGTGTAGATGCGGGACTGTCTCAGACTTTACCATGGCCTCCTGCTCACAGAATCACAGACTAGTAGGGGTTGGAAGTGACCTCTGGAGATCACACAGGAATGGGTCCAGTCAGGTTTTCAGTGTCTTCAGAGAAGCAGGCTCCACAACATCTCTGGGCAGCCTGGTTTGGTGCTCTGCCACCCTCAAAGTAAAGAAGTTTTTCCTTAAGTTCAACTGAAATTTCCTGTGTTCCAGTTTGTACCCATCACCCCTTGTCCTATTACAGAGCATCACTGAAAGAGACCAACCCCACCCTTTTTAGATATTTATAAGGATCGATGAGATCCCATCTCAGTCCTCTCTTTTCCAGGCTGAAGAGCCCCAGGTCTCTCATCTTGTCCTCATAAGGGAGATACTCTGGTCCCCTCATCATCTTCATGGCCCTCCAATGGACTGTCTCCAGTAACTCCATTCCTTGGGATGGTCTATGGGCTCCTTGGAATAGGAAATAGGGGGGGGGGGGGGGAAGAAAAGAAAAATAAACAAATCATTTCATAGCTCTCTAAGCACAGACATGCCTCACCTCCTGATTAAGGATCTGAGCCATGCAGCTCACCCAATTAGTAACGTCAGAGTTGCCATACCAGACAGAACCAAGGATCTGTCTATCTGCCTTTTCCCATATGTCTCTAGCAGTGACCTACAGCATATGCCAGGAGAAAAATGTAAGAGTGGTGTAAGTACATAATGGTAATGCTCTGTAACACTCTCTGAGCCTCCAGTGATTTGCAGCATGGAGACCTCCTGAGCCAGTAGTGTCTACTTTGTGCTTGCTGAATTTGTCCCATAGCAGTTTAGGTCCTGCCAGTGTCCTGTGGCAGTGAGCTCCACAGCTAAACTGTGCTCTGCTTGCTCTGTTTTGCATTATGTCATCACCTGATTGCTTCATCGAGTTTCCATTGCTTCTACTGGAAGAGTCAGTGAATGATCTTTCGTCTAGTTCTGAGTCTCTCAGTTTAAGGACAATGAACTACTTGAGAAAGAGTCCAGTGCAGAGTCAGAGATGATTAAGGGAGTTGGACATCTCCCTTCTGAGGAAAGGCTGAGGGAGGGCACTGGGTCTCTTTAGCTTAGAGAGGAGGAGACTGCTGGTTGACATCATTGATGTTTATAAATATTTGAGGGACAAGTGTCAGGAGGGTGGAACCAGGCTCCTCTCAGTGGTGTCCAATGATAGGACAAAGGACAAAGGCATAGGAAGTTCCATGTGAGTGTAAGAAAAAGCTTTTTCACAGTGAGGGTGACAGAACAAGGGAGCAGGCTGTCCAAGACAGGTTGTCGAGTCTCCTCCACTGGAGACATTCAAAACCTTCTTGGATGTGTTCCTGTGTGACCTGCTCAAGGTGATGCTGCTCTAGCAGAGCAGTTGAACTAGAAGATCTTTCAAGGTCCCTTCCAACCCCTAACACTCTGTGACTCTCTGATTCATTCGATTCATGATGCTCATGATTTCGTATTTCTATGTCATGTTTAGTGCCCATCATTTGTGCTCTAGCCTGAAGAAACACAATCTTTTTGCTGTGTGAAGAAACATCCAATCAAGAATATGCACGAGGAGATGTTCCAACCATCCTTAGCTCCTTTCATGCTGCACAACTAGTAACCTTTCCTTTGAACTAGTACTAGAAATCAACTTGGGAATGACTCCTCAAAGCTCCACATTTATGTCCAAAGTCTGTCTGACTTTTATATATCACGGGTATTACTATGTTGTATTTAGCTTCCCACCAAAAAAGGACTTCTGAAGAATGTGTGCTGACTGCATTTCCAGCATTCTTACTCATTTTCCTGACTCAGGCCCTTGATTTGTCCTCTCTGAGCCAAGGAGCATCTCCCTCCAGAGCACTGTGCTCCTCAGAGGAGGCTGACACCTCTCACAAACCTGTCAAAATTAATTCAAGCTGTGAGATTGAGGCCTGGCCTCAAAGTCAGTCCTGTGACGTGCAAAAGTCTTAGCCTTTCCTCAGTATTCCTGAGCATGTGCTTCTGCAGAAGAGATAAACAGGAGCTATTATCAAATCATCTGGCAAGGGTCATGGCCTTGGTTCAGTTAGGTAATTAGTTTGATCTCCTGCATCCAGGGATTAACACCTTCTGCATCCGTCCTTTAGCAAAGGAGAGGTCCTGCAATCAGCTGCACAATATAATCGCATGAGTGGCCATTAGGATTAGCTCTCATCTTTAGGAGGTAAAACCCGCTTGCAGTGAGCAGATCAGACAAAATGGAGAGAGCAACAGAGCTCCCATCCTACAAACCAATGTAGAGATAAGGAATTCCTCTAAAGGGCAACGTTGAAATAAGAACAATAATAATAATGATCTTAATTAGCTTGTAGTGAATTTAGCCTCATGGGTTACTCTATAGCACACAAACCGTTTGGGTCAATGTGAAGACACCTTTTCCTTCAGTTGGCTTTGAATCAGAAACTCTTGTGAATGACCTGGGTACCACTTTTTGGTGTAGCTGTTGTTCCTGGGCCTTTACTGAATGACTAGCAGGAGTGTACTTCTGTGAGAGTTCCCTTCAGTGGACTGCCCCTGAACAGTTTCTTCAAGCACTGTGCACTCTCACCAGAAAGCTGTGCTTTCATTCACCACACAGAATCACAGAATCATAGAACATTAGGAATTGGAAGAGACCTCAAAATACCATCTAGTTCAACCGCCTTGCCAGAGCAGGATCACCTAGAGTAAGTCACACAGGAATGCATCCATGAAAGTTTTGAATGTCTGCAGAGGGTGAGACCTGGACAGGTTGGAGAGTTGGGCAGAGGGGAACCTCATGAAATTCAGCAAGGGTGGGTGTAAAGTCATGCACTTGGGGAGGAATAACCCCAAGCACCAGTACAGTATGGGAGTTGACCTGCTGGAAAGCAGCTCTGTACAGAAGGACCTGCGAGTGGGAGTGCTGGTGGTCGACAAGGTTACCATGAGCCAGCAATGTGCCCTCTTGGCCAGGAAGGCCAATGGTATTGTGGGATACATTAAGAAGAGTATGGCCAGCAGGTCAAGGGTCGTCCTCTCCTCAGGTCTGGTGATACTGCACTGGAATTTTGTGTACAGTTATGCGTTCCTCATTTCATCAGAGATGAGGAACTGCTGGAGAGAGTCCAGTGGAGAGCCGTCTCTCTTACGAGGAAAGTCAGACAGAACTGAGGGTCTTTAGCCTGGAAAAGAGAGGACTTAGAGGTGATTGTATCAATGCTTATGAATATCTAAGGGGTGAGGTCAGGAAGATGGGGCTGGCCTCTTTTCAGTGGTGTCCAGTGACAGGACAAGGGGCAATGGTACAAACTAGAGTACAAGAAGTTCCACTTGAACTTAAAGAAAAACTTCTTTATATTGAGGATGGTAGAGCACTGGACCAGGCTGTCTGGGGAGGCTGTGGAGTCTCCTTCTCTGGGGACTTTCAAAACCCACCTGGAGACATTCCTGTGCAACCTGATCTGGGTGAACCTGCGTTAGCAGGAGTGTTGGACTAGCTGATCTCTAGAGGTCCCTTCCAATCTCTACCATTCTGTGATTCCATGATTGTGCAACACATACTCAGATTTGCATAGCTCTGCTTTTTCTGATGAGGTAGCTGTCAAGTTTTCCAGAGAGCCATGCAAAACCTTTCCAGTGCAGATAGTTTATCTGATATGCAGTCGGCTCAACGCTGCTCCTGACTTTGTCTCTCTCCCCAGGGATAGTCTTGCAAACCAAAGCCATTTGTGTTAATGTTCGCAGAAAGCGAATAAAATGGACCACGAACACCATCAAAACAAATCTGGTGTTTATATTTGAATGACTATTTGGTCATGCTCTAATAGCAATAATCATCAGCGGTAGCAGCAGGGAGCCAGCATGCACGTTAACAGTATTACATTTTCATTTGACATGAGTAATTGCAACACTTGGTGCAGTTGTTCTAATAGTTACCAGACACTTGTTGGTCCATGAGGTAGGAAGTGGTGGAAGGCCAAATTAAGGTAGTCTGCCTGACCCTTACTAACAAATTACGTCACTCTTAACTTGTAATGCAGAAGAAGTATTTTGATTGTTGTTGATTATTTTAAAACTCTGTTTAAGGTGCATTGGTAATTTCCTCTTCTGCATGAGTACATACAGTGATTGGAGATGCTCCCAGCAAGGAGTCTGGATCTGGTTTAGAATCATAGAATGGTTTAGGTTGGAAGTGACTAGATCATCTAGTTCCAACACCCTGCCCTAGGCAGGGACACCTCCCACTAGAATAGGTCGCTCAAGGCCTCATCCACCCTATTCTTGAACACCTCCAGGGAGGGAGCAGCCACAACCTCCCTGGGCAACCTGTGCCAGTGTCTCACCACCCTCACTGTAAAGAACTTCCTCCTGACATCCAGTCTAAATCTCCCCTCTGCCAGTTTAAACNTATCCAGCGAGTGGTCCATCCATCAAGTCCATGTTTTTCCATCTTGGTGACCAGGATGTCATGTGGGACAGAGTCAAATGCCTTACTCAGGTCCAGGTAGATGATGTCAGTTGCACTTCCCTTGTCCACTGTTGCTGTGACTTCATCATAAAAAGCCTCCAAATTCATCATTCATTTATAGATTTTCTCTGTTTTCTAACTAGATGAACCCCCTACTGCTGAGCCACTCCCATGTTTTGCAGAAGAAAGACACTTATCAATTATATTAAACAAAGAAAATTCCCAGCTAATTCACATATTCACAGATTGCATTGGAAAGGAATCCTCAAGGTCACCTCACCCAGGCCCGCTGCAGTGAGTAGGGACACCTCCAACTAGATCAGACTGCCCAGGTCCACATCAAATCATAGAATTATACAATTGTTGGGATTGGAAGAGACCTCAAGGATTATCTAGTTCCAATACCCCTGCCATGGGCAGGGACACTCTCTAGTAGATCATATTGCCTAGAGCCCCATCCAGCCTGGCCTTAAAAAATTCCAGGGATGGGGCTTCCACCGCCTATTTGGGCGATGTGTTCCAGTGTCTCACCATCCTTTTGGTGAAGACCTTTTTCCTAACTTCTAATCTAAATCTACCCTCCTTTATCTTGGATCCATTCCCCCTAGTCCTATAACTACCCTACATCCTAAAAAACCCCTCATCAGCTGTCTTGTAGGCTCTCTTCAGATCCTGGAAGGCCCCAATGAGATCTCCTCAGAGCATTCTCTTCTCCAGACTGAACAACCCCAACTCTCTCAGCCTGTCTTCATAGGAGAGGTGCTCCAGCCCTCTGGTCATCCTTGTGGCCCTTCTCTGGACACATGCCAGCATGTCCATGTCTTTCTTGTAACAGGGGGTCCAGAACTGGATGTAGTACTCCAGTTGGGGTCTCATGAGAGTGGTGTAGAGGGGAAGAATCATCTCCTTCAACCTGCTGGCCATGCTTTTCTTGATATCAGATGTCTCCAGGGACAGGACTTCAATCACATCACTGGGCAATCTGTTCCAGTATTGTGCCACTCTCGTTGTAAAGAACCTCTTCCTCATGTCCAACCTAAATCTAGCCTGCTCTTGTTTAAAAACATTGTCACTTGTCCTATTGCTACAAGTTCTTCTAAAGCCATCTCTCCCCAGCCTTCCTGTGGGTCCCTTTCAGATTGTGAAATGTAATTAAAAGGTGTCCTCAGAGCCATCTCTTCTGCAGATTGAACAACCTCAATTCTCCCAACCTATCTTCATAGGAGAGGTGCTCCAGACCTCTGATCATCTTTGTGGCCCTCCTCCGGACCCACTCCAGCAGGTCCATGTGTCTCTTGTGTTAGGTGTCACATAGCTGGGCACAGTATTCTAGATGAGGCCTCACCAGAGCACAGTGCCAGAATCACCTCTCTTGTTCTGCTGATCATGCTTCTTTTGATGCAGCCCAGGATGCCCAGGATGTGGGCTTTTTTCCTTCTAGACTTCAAGTACACATTGTAGGCTCATGTCCAGCTTCTCATCCACCAAGAGAAGGTGGATCTAGAACTGGTAGTTGAGGCCCCATCTCTGGACGTATTCCAGGTCAGGCTTGACAAACAACCTGACCTAGTAGAGGATGTCCCTGCTCATTGCAGAGGGTTTGGACTAGGTGATGTTTGAAAGTCCCTTTCAAGGCAAATCATTCTATGATTCTCTAGCTCTTCTTTACTGTTCTCAAATTAAATGAGCCCCTCTGTTTTGAGCCATTCCTATGTTTTGCAGAAGCAAGGCAATAATCAATTACATTAAACAGAGAAAATTCTCAGCTAATAAACAAATTGACCCAGTCTCCATTCCAGTAATGCTATAGCAAGTCTCCTTAAGTCTTAGCCTGGACTAAAGATTAAGATGGGGGCTATTGATTGTATCACTGAGGGTTCAGACAAGGATCTGAGGTGCATCAGGTTTGGGCTGAAAGTGCCCAGCTGCTAGCACTGAGATGCTCAAGTTCAAGGCTCTGTTTCAAATTCCTCTCTGCTCAGCACTGCAATGTTTTCTTTCTTATTCTCTAAATAAATAAAACAGTTGAAAGTTGGGGACCTCACAACAGGGGTCTTTGCATACCTGCATGAGACATATACAGGCTACACCACTCTCTGTCTTGGTGCCCTCCCGCCAGCCTTCTGCTGCTTCTGGCTGCCATGCCACCTCGCCATCGCCCTGGGGTGACCTCCCTGCTCAGCACCCTGCCAGCTTTGCTCACGTTCACAGCAGGATCTAAACGAAGTAGAATGAGGCTCCGATTACAGTTTTAACGAGGATGAAAATCCCGATTCCCATCTCGTGCTGAGTTCCCAGCTGTAGGAATTTATCAGATTGTTACAGTCGGGCAGATGCCTGCTCCTGGCTTTGCTGTGGCCTCTGCTGGGCACTGCCTGCTGGCTGTGCTGCAGAAAACAGAGTGCTGTGTGCCCAGCCGAGCCGGGTTGCTTTCTCATGTGGCAGTGAGCAGTCATTTTGTTCACTCACCTGCTCACATTAATGTGGCGTAATGATGTAATGATTTGCTAATTGCTTCTCTTAAGCACATCCCCAACCAGCTACCTGTCCACCTGCTAGACCACACCAAGGCTCTTTTGGGATCAAGATGAAAATACTAGAAAGCCCCTCCTCCAAAAATGTCTCCAAAGATCCAACTTTTTATTCTAGTTAAGCATGAAACCAATCTCTTAATGCAAGGCTTTGCCTAAATCTTACCTAAGCTCTTTACAGGGCCAAGACCTAGGGTAGCCCCAGCCAGCATGTCCCTTCCTCCAACTCTGCCATGTAGCTGTATAGACCCACCCAAGGCTGGACTCAGATACATCCTGCCCTTGGACCAGCCATGGGACCAGCTTGGCCTCAGTGACTTCTTTGTCCTCCTCCTACTCTTGAGCTGAAGCTGTGTGCCTTTGGCTCTTATCAATCCTTTCTACTCCCCTCCATATTCCATGCTCTGTTGTCTCATGCACATTCTTTCTGTTTGGTTCCTAAGGTACACTAAGTCTGTCTCTTGTGTGCCCTGCACAAAGCAGCCCCATATCAGCCCAGGTCTACCGAACTCTGATGCAGAGGGGGATGGAGGAGGAAAGAGGAAAAAAGATAAGTGTAATGAAGAAGTAAAATGCAGTTATGAGTTGGCACAGGTGCTTCCCAAGTAGGGCCAGGCAACATTTTCAGATGGCAGCAGCACGTGGCAAACATCACTTTGCATATGAAAATCTAGTTAAGCTAACGAGGTCCTTAATTAGGGCTTTTATTATCTTTTAATTCTTTGCTTAAAGGAAAGTGATTACAATGCTCATCTTTATGATACAGCAAACTAATCTTTCATTTCTGAAGTGTTTCTTTTCCTTTCCCTCCCTTGCCACAATGAGGAAAGGGAGAGAGAGAAAAAAAGATAAGGAGAAGGAGTGCAGAAAGGGAAATAAAGCTGTGAGAAAGAGGCCATGAAGTAGAGTATTTGAACCTCTGTGTTCTTGTAACAGTGTTTCCATGTGGATCAGTAAAAAGCCTCAGGAACCCATGACTCAGTAGCTGGGAATAAGTGGGTGAGAGAAACCAAAATATTAAACCTGCAGTGGCACAGGAGAAAGCTCAGGGCCATAGGCTCTTGGCACAGGTTCTGCACACCTCTGTCCCCAGCACAAGGTTTGCTGCTCATCAGTGCTGCCAGCAGCCACTCACCACTTTGCTTGGCCATGCTAAGCAGCTTGGTGTGCATTGTGCATTACAGCCCTATAGGATGACTTGTAGAATGGACTTTCTTAAAGGACCCACAAATATCAAATCAGAGCAGTTGGGGATGTAGGGATCACGTCTGCTCTTCTAGATGCTACAAAACTGCACAGTATAGAAAAAATGAAGAATGGATAGAGTCGAATAGAAACAATCTTACATACTGCAAAGCTCTGCCAGGGCCACATCCTGTCCTGCATTCCTCAGTTTTCCCAGCCCAAGGATCCCCACACCAGCTGTTCTAGTATGTTCCAGTCCTAACAACTAGTATTCTTCATGTTCTTAGTGGTTTCCTATGGGTCTGCTAATTTTATCCTGTCCTGTTAAATCCACTGACATACTAGAGGTGGGCTTCACAACAGGAGGCAGATATTCACAGTATCACAGTATCATCAAGGTTGGAAGAGACCTCAAAGATCATCAGGTCCAACCCATTACCACAGACCTCGAGACTAGACCATGGCACCAAGTGCCACGTCCAAACTCACTTTGAACACCTCCAGGGATGGTGACTTCACCACCTCCCTGGGCAACCCATTCCAGTGGTGAATGACTCTCTCAGTGAAGAACTTTCTCCTCACCTCCAACCTAAACTTGCTCTGGCACAGCTTGAGACTGTGTCCTCTTGTTCTGGTGCTGGTTGCCTGAGAGAAGAAAGCAACCTCCTGCTGGCCACAACCACCCTTCAGGTAGTTGTAGACAGCAATAAGGTCTCCTCTGAGCCTCCTCTTCACCAGGCTAAACAATCCCAGCTCCCTCAGCCTCTCCTCATAGG